>VCCN01000192.1:4953008-4967936 GCA_006491835.1 Architeuthis dux | reverse complement strand
GTCAGTTGTAGGGAATGAGTTTATAAGTGTGAATCAGCTTCTACTAGTTCATCAAGTCTTTGTAGCGGATTGGTAAAAAGCAGCTAGACGTAAACTAGTCTCCCTCTGGCAATGAGTGTGTGAGTTCGATTCTCACCGATTTCCAATTGAGCTAGCCTGAATTAATAAGTTGTATAAAAATATCCAGGAACTGCTGGAACGGAACTCTTACTTTGGGATTAAAAAAAACAGAAAAATTAAGTAAAATAATTTTTTTTCAACAATTTTTTAGTTTTATTCGATTAATTATAATTCAGGCTTTTGACCTGTGAAAAAAACTTTTTAAAAAAGAAAGATTTTTAATCATTTTTATCGATTTATTCCGATATTTTTTGAATGTATATTTGTTATTCTTTCTATATTGCAGTTCAACTGAAACTTATATAAAAATATTATAACAAGGATGAATAATTAAATATAGCGAAATAATGAAAAAATATTTACAGGCTGTATTTTTCATGTATTTTATTTTTTCAAATTATGGGTGCTACAGACGACAACATGCTTTTTTTTGTACGGTGTAGCTGTGGTGCATTTATTTTTTAATACTCAGATATATGTGTACTGCATTGTCTACCATACATTTCTAAAATCAGGTGTCGCTTACATGCTTGAAATTTTTGTTCATTTTTAGAACATTTTATTTTAGTGTGAAAAAAAAAGTATACAATTTGTATATATAAGCATACATCATAACAATCATATTTACATAATATCTAGGGCCTTAAACCTTTGCGGTGGTGTAATAAACATCATAATTCTTCTTAAAATCATTTACATCTATTGTTAGCACTACATATTCCGGTAATCTATTCAAAAGTCCTACCACTCTATTGCTAAAAAAGAATTTTCTGATATTCAATCAACTTCTATTTGCTTCTACCGTATATGTGTATAGCATGGGTGATGATGGTCAATTAAGAATTTGATAGGAATTTGATTTCAGACTGTATCAATTATATTTTTAATAAGCAAAGAAATTAGGAATTGCCCAGAAATCTTTCTCATTATTATTTCAAGGCTTGCTCATAAAAAAAAGTCATCAAATATATAAAGAAATATACCAACTTTTGTTCAGACAATCTAATCTCTTCTTCTTATCTTCAATGTTGACATGGTTTCGGTCGGTTCATTCTATGGTCTTCTTCAGATATCCAGATGTGTTCTGCCATACCAAATTTTTCCACCTTTCTTTTGGCCATCTTATGCTCTTGGAGACTGGTTTTATGAATTGGCCCAAAACGTTATGTCAACATCAAAGATGGAGAGAAGAGATTAGATTGTCCGAACAAAAGTTGGTATGTTAATGACTTTTCTCAAAGTTATAGACTAGTGATGTACCGGAATATCAATCCGGTAGGATATCACTGCCACCATGTGAATCCAGATATCTGATTGGATTGATATTCCGGTACATCACTATTATAGACAATAGATAAAGAAAGATTATAATTGCTGGGTATACAGACAAATTATATATTTTATTAAAATAGTACATTAGTACTAGTATGATCAGTGTCAATTATTTGTACAAGTTAATTCTAAGACTTAAGTTTATCTTGATGATGATGGATTAGAAATGAATATCTATTTTGAGAAAGAATCTAATAAAAAGATTGATTAAAAGGAGACACCTGTTAAATGTAATCAATGAGATGCTGTAAAAATCCTTTAGTGGTTGTTTTACCTCAGATCAACAGTATCAGTTTTCGTTTACTGTTTTAGTATTGGAGGAGCACACCTGTCAAGGTTTAGAAATTCTCAGGAGGAAGATTTCCTAAAAAATGCACCCCCTCCCCTATGGTTTGGGGGGGGAAGAAAACGTTCAATTCTACAAGCTCTAAAACAGGTATTTCCGTGTATTGAAAACCTATCTTAACATAATTTTAAACCAAGATAATCGACAAAATGCGGGTGACTTGATAGGTCTGCAAATAGGAGGGAAAATATTTTTTACAGGCGTATTTTTTTCAATGCAGGAGATTCGTACAAATTCATTGCATGCAGGAGGGAGACATCACTTCAAAATGTGGGAGTCTCCAACAAAATGCGTCTGGAGGAGAGGATAGAGGTAGCAAGATTGTGTTACACAAATCTTCCAAATGGGAAGCACTTGCCTGTCTGCCTACCGAGAAAATCAGCATTCGAACTTGATTTTTACTTGGGCTAGGACACCAACAGTTAAAAAAAAATTTTTTAAAGTCATAGCAACTTTAAACCTTTTTTAAGACTTTAATTCTTAGACAAATATGAAGGTTTGGATGATAAATATTAATTTTGGAATTACAATAAAGTAAAAACAGTAAATCTTTTTCGCATGGATACCAAGTTACCACATTGCAAGGATCTAAGACTCTGAGGTATTGGAGAAAAAAACTATCTCTTGATTTATTGATTGCAGTTCAAACTATTGATAATTAATTGGTGTATCCTAAACGTAAACATATGATCCTCACCACCCCCAAAACTCATTCTTAACCGAAAAGCAAGGTTATACAGAAGATATATTTATATCCATTCAACAAGAAAAAAATGTATACAAAATAAAGATCACATGAATGATCGTTTTCCAAAATTAATGGAATATTGTTGTCCATTCTGAAGTTTAAGAAGAAAGAAGTCTTTTTAAACCATTATGTCGTAAACAATTTAAGCTTATGATACAATAACGAAAAGAAACAATTTATTTCATTTTTATTCAAAACTAGTTATTACATGTAACATGACCTTGTAATAATTGGAATAATCGACCACAAAAACCTCTCCAAATCATTCAGGAAAAAAGAAATTAATAAATAAAAACACAGGCGATTCCCATCATCAATAAAAGTGGTAAACGAGCTCGAAATCATATTGAACTATTCCTTAACAGAAATAATTAAAAATAAAATTAACATGCCTCTACGTGGCAATAATGTGTAAAAAAAAGAGATCTTTTTAAAAAAGAAAAAAAAAGGCTATATTTCAGTAGAAACTATAGTTAACTAAATTATTGTTTCTGCAATTTACTGCTCTTATACGTAATTTGTGACTGAGTTTTGTTTCTTTTATATTTGTATTCCATCAAGAGCCAAAATATTCAATGTAAAATGTTTCAATAATGCAATATGAGTTAGGGTAAAAAAGAAATATCCATTCTGTTTCATCATCGATGATGAAACGGGGGAGCAAATTCGTCGGACTTACGTAATTCTGCTGCTACTACCTTTCTTTCTGCATGCTGGTTTTCCAGGATTCCCAAGAAACAAAGAAAGCTTTTTAGACTACGAACTGCACTATTTTTCCGATCATATTTTGAAGACAGAAAAGGAAAAATAAATCTTTTAATCAGTATTGTTTTCTTAATTACTAGAACACAACAAAAATTCATTTTTAATTCATTATTTCTCTCTGAAGTGAGTGACATGATATGATTTACCGAATTCTTCGTTTTGGGGGTGATTCGCAGTTTCATTGGTATCAAATTTATTTCATTAATTTTTACTATTTATTTGATGTAAATTTGTATATCCTTCATGGCAAAAACTAAATGTTAATATAAAATAAAGAAAACCAGAATCATTTTAATTTCACCCTAAATTAGTCATAAAAATGAAAAGAAAAAAAGAAAGAAGAGATTTGTTCCATGATGATATAAATTAATAAATAACTAGTTATGAGTAGGAAAATTGTTTTTTTGAAAAACAATAGTCGAATAAGTTTTACGTTTTTAACACCAATTGGTAATGATGTTTTCAGCAATAAAAAGTGTATAATTGAAATTATACTCGAATGTTTGCAGCAAAAGTGAAAGGAGGAAACAATAACAACTCGAATAGTGGTCTGGTCACGCAATCACGACGATTCAGTGTTCAATTACTTTTTAAAATAACACTAGTAGACAAATACGTCTTTTAAGGCACAACAACTCTGAATCTTAAAGTATTTTTACAAAATATATGAATACGTTAAATAACAAACCTGGAATTTTAGTTAATTGTTCCATCAACGATACCATTACAAGGATGACGATAGTAAATTGAAAGCGGTGACACAGCAAACAGTGTCCTAGAGATATTATATCCGGGGACCACTGAAAACTATTTTTGGTGATGACGTGACTTTTTTGAAAAGACAAACATGCAGAAAAAATTCAGTAATGAAAATATACATACATATAAACAAAACAATAGTAGTAAAATAAAAGCGTGCGCTATATTCACTTAGTTGCGTTTTAAGTAAGTTTTATCTTTAGTTTTTTCAATCGTGGTCTACGACTACGAGTATACTGAGATTCAAAGAATTCTTAAGAATTTTAAATTATCTAATATTTATCTTTACAAATGTTCTCAAATACCCTGAACTGAAATTCAAAGTAAACTTTTATTTATTAAAATAAATCTTCACTTGTCAGTCAGGACGCGCACACAAGCAATTAATTAGTAAAGGGTTTTTTTTTTGTTAGAGGTGTTAAAAACAATTACTGTTTTACACACTTTACCTTAACAAAACAACCCTTTTTCATATTTTGATGATTACTCCTTTTTAAATCACGAAAGTAATTTTTCCGAACTTATTCGAGACAATATTGCTTTCTATTTTATTCCTTTTAATTTACAGATTTTCTAACTAACGCCACCGCCAGCATTAAAATGTATTTTCTTCTCAATATATGTTATTTTGTTTTTGGTTCCATTCATTCATTCACTCACAAGACAGTCATGTGACTAAGAGTTTAAAAATAGCACGAACCACTTACGTCACGAAATCGAACGAACAACACACCAGTACCAAAACATTTGTAAAACAAGAACAACAGGTCTGGTTAGTCGCTCAATAGAAACCGTCACGTGACCAACGTCTTTTGGCAGCATGTCTTGTTGGGGGTGATCAATTGGAAAAAGGGATGATCAATGAATAAGTTACTTCTCTTGCCTTTTCTTGGGCAGTGATCGCTAAAAAAGTCTCGATTTAAAAAAACAAAACAAGCGTGAACGCTACCGACATAAACTAAAGGACCAATTTAGCATAAACTTACATTGCAGATTGAAACCCTCACTACAAACCTATTGCGCGTTGGGATTTAAAAAAACAAAAAATAAATTTTGTTAATAGACATAATAATAAGGAGTCAATGTTTAAATAGTCCAGCCCTCTAGCTCCATACATACATAGCCAGTCAACTTAAAAACTGAAGAAACCTATGTTGAAAGTTCTGGTGACAGTTTCGGTTGACGGTTTCTAATAACTTAGATGCTGCCCAGCCATCGCATTGATTTCTTTTCTTTTCTCATAAAACAGTAAAACTAGTTTTACCTCAGTCTTCACAGAGTAAAAATTAAAACGTGGAAAATTGAAATATATCATATTTATCTTTTAATCTACCTGTTTCAATCATTTATAAGATAAAAGCAAATATCAACTAGCATTCCAAGGGAAATTATGAATCACTGCCAACCATATATGCTGTGTTGGGGGTGATCAATTAAAAAGTTGGGCTGTGATCACTAAAAAATGTCTAAATTTTCAAAAAAACAAGCGGGCGTAAACTATTGACCAATTTAGCATAAGCTTACATTGAAAATTGAACGCCCCCACTAAAACCTTATTTTAGAGGGGAATTTTCAAAAAAACAAAAAAAGCATTTTCCCTACTCATTGAGGAGAGTGTGTGTACAAAATTTCAAATTACTACTATGAACGGTTAAGGCTGGGCGAAGTCCAGATACATAGATATATAAAATTGAACCCCCTTCTAAAAACCTAGTATGTGTGTGTGGGGGGAGGGGGGTAATTTTCAAAAACAAAAAAAGCATTTTCCCTACTCATTGAGGAGATTGTGTGTACAAATTTTCAAATTTCCACCAGAACGGTTAGGGCTGGTCTAAGTCTGGATACATAGATACATATAAATGTATGAACACATGAATAACCTAAACCTAATTAAACCAGTGTTTTGGGTAGCGGTGATTAACAATTGATTGAACATTTTGGAAGATGAAAATGAAACGATGGGGAACTTGCCAAAAAATCAAAAGTTGGAGTAAAGAGGAAGAATTCTTAACAACCTTTTCAGTCAATGAAAAGGTTGCTAATGGTGCAGGTATGGGCTCACCATCAGTATTAACTACTCTCAACAATTTTCTTTCCTTTTTTTAAAAATAGGAACAAATACATTTAAAATTAGATAGGTAGATAGATGGAGTTTTTAACTGTCATTGGATCATTTGAATGGAATCGATTTTGACACTTCACCTTTTTTTTACATACTGACATGTTCTGTTTTTCTTTCATAAATTTTCTTATTTCTGTGCTATTTTTAACATCAGGTGTGCACAGGTGTGAAATTTTCACACATCCGTGCACACCCAATGTTTAAAATGGCACATAAATAAAAGGAAATAAGAGAATTCATGAAAGAAACGCCAAGACAGGGGAAGTGTCAAAATCAGTTCTATTCAAATGATCCAATAACAACGGTTGAAAACTCAAGTTTTTAGTTGTGGGTAAGTATCAATGTAAATTTTTCCTTACTTGGTTTTTGTACTGGAATATGAATGGGGGGCTGGCTTTAGGCCAATTGGACCAATCATTCTCAATCGGGCCCAGGCTAGGCTAATCTGCTTTAGTCTTGTCAAGTAAAACTGACTTCCAACAGCAGACCTGCCAACCTCAGAAGTTATCAAATAGGGAGAAGTGATTTTTTTACAGGAAAAATTAGGGAGATTTCTGAAAGAATGTACACCAAGTATTAAACATTTGAACATTTCAGAGACAACTTCCAAAGACTAGCGATACCAATTCAGTATGGCTCCTTTCTTCGATGTCAACATGTGTAATTTGTTTATCTTGGTAACATTGCTGACGTTTCAGTGAAGTCAACAGTGTCGAGGCAAAATGTGTCCGTTTCGATTCAAACAATTTTCAGGGTGCCCGGTAGCTACTTGATCCAATATTTTTAATAAATCATTTCACTAAAACAGATCATGGCTGTGAACCTGGTGCCACTGCCAAAAATGTTCCCAATTGGGCAATGCAGCTCCTACAGGCGGCCATGATGAGTGGCATTGATTATTGGCAGAAACTTGTAAGTTGAAGATAAATTTGAAGAGATACAAAGTCGAGTTGAAATTTTCTTGCTGGTTGTGGACTTAATGAAACATCTTGTTGAATATCCTCTGTTGGGGCGTGTTGGGGCAAGGTTTTCTTGTGTGCATTTGAATGTAGGTATGTGTGTTTCATATTGAGTGACAGAAATGTTGATACGAGTGACAAAAAGGTTAAGACGGATTTAGGTTGTTGCATACCTCTGGTTGCTAGCATATAAGTCAACTGCTGAGGTCTTTGCGAAGTCACTTGTTGCATGAGGAAAGATTTGGTTTGCAGCATTTAAGAGATCAGTGTTGGCGTTCTTTTTTACTATTTGACTGGCAACTTGTTGAGTCTGTGACAGAGAATCATCGAGAATGCATTCAGGTGCATCTGACATGGCAAGAGTTGGAATAGGCACATATTCGTACTGCAAGGGATTGGAATTAGTGCATGTGCCCAGTATGAGTTTGGACAGACCTAGCATTACTTCTGCGGGTGACTGCTATTGGCTGCTGAGTTGTCTAAGTTTAAATAGGCTCATTATGACAACCCCCTCTCTTGGGAATCTCTAGCTTAATTTATATTAATGTTTTTACAATCAGTCTTTGAATTTAGCTGGGACTCAAGTTGTTCTCCCTGATCTAGTGGTTTGGCTCTGCAGCCGGTATCCTTTCTGCATTTTGGGGTTGAAGAAATTCTTGATGGGGCAACAGGGTTGGCAGCTACTGACCTCTGGGTGGTAGCACAACACTCTCTTGATGATGGCATCAATGTTGGGGTAGAATTCACCTCTGGTGAGTGTAGTGTCTTCCAGCTGTCTCCCAGCTCGTGGGAGTCTCACTGAAAGGGAAAAGGATGAAGCAAAAGGAACAAAGGACAAAGGCGAATGTAATGTTGACTGACCGCCGTCAACGATAGAACTGAACTGTTCTTCGCTTCCGAACGGTCTGTTTATTTCCCCCCGGTTTGCCTCGCGCATGACCGGAGACTCACTTCCATTTTAGGGGTTTGTGGCAAGGGAGGTAACTCGTGGTATTTGCTCCCTTGCACAGCCTGGCAGGACATCACAGTGAGCTGACTGTTTGTGCTCGAATGGTTGGATCCTCATACCCGGGTATAATTCCTGATGGATCTGTATTACCTGGAATGTCGGTTGGTCTGGGCTTGAGGTGTTCCCTTGTTCTTTGATAGACCTTTCCTCTGATGTTGACCAAGTATGTTCTTGGCTCTCTGATGGGCTTAGGTCTGTTGAGGATTATACCCGGCTCCCAGATGTTTTGGAGTGCATTACACACATATACTGGATCCGTGTTACTCAGGACTTCTTTGTCAGGACCAGAGTGTCTGTTGTAGAAATGCTTCTGCTTGTCTTGATTAGCTCTGTTAGCTTCTTGATGGTGTAGTGGTCATATTTTCTTAAAAGTACTAAAATAGGGTTAAAGATATCAA
This sequence comes from Architeuthis dux, assembly GCA_006491835.1. Classification (NCBI taxonomy): domain Eukaryota; kingdom Metazoa; phylum Mollusca; class Cephalopoda; order Oegopsida; family Architeuthidae; genus Architeuthis; species Architeuthis dux. Next base: position 4,959,378 of record VCCN01000192.1, on the reverse strand, counting down.
GCTGGCTTTGTCACTTTGACAGGGCCAGCTCTGAACACTATGAAGTATGAAACTAAGTATTAGCTTCCTTTTTCGTGACGTCAGCATGCATATAAAAACTCTTGTTTTACAATTATCTTGGCCTTTTTAAGCCTGTCTCTGCAGTGTTTTATTCGCCCGTGTCTATTTCTTCTGGCACGTAAAATACCTCTTCCTTTTTCCACTTAATGTTTGGGTCGCCTAAGGCCCACTTCTAACTACGGACATTTCTTCAAATGCTATGTAGAAGGGAGTTGTTACCAATTTGTAGAGTTGGTGTTTCTACAAGGTTGTGATTTGGAAGGAAATGTAATAATACTAAAGAAGGGAGAAGTTATGTGAGTTGTAGAAGAATGTGCATCGTTTCTACATTCAAAATTAGCGGTGAAAAAGTAATGGCCGAAAAATGACCTGTCATGGCTGCCAGTAGTAGCAGCAGGAATAGCAGTTGGCGTCCTGACAGTGAGGGAAGAAGGAAGGTCACATGGTCAAAAGAGGAGGTCGGAAAATCGGCCATATTGGTTTTTGGCGATCAATTCAAACAAAGGAAAAGAATGAAAACACAAAGGCGTTAGATTTAAAATGCAAAAAGGTTATGTTTAATAAAAACATTGTACAGAAAAAGGGGTACAATAAAAAGGAAATATACGCATATGGTAAAAGAGAGTTAGTGAAAGGTTTTGGTGAGATGAAGAGTTATGGTAAAAAGAAAAGAAAGGGATTTTGCCTTTAGCCGTTTTTCGTGTTCCGAAATGGATTTTGTGAGGATGCAGCGTAGTTATGCGAACTAAATCTTTAGGTGATACTTGCGCCTAATGATGTCTGCTCTTAACAAAAGAAATCAGATGTTAGATGAAAAAGAGGGCTTTTGATAGAAAGTAGAGAAAATGCCAGGCATGTATAGATAGTTCTGGTCAGAAAGGCTTTTAAGGAATTGCTCCGCTAAACCTGATTTTAACAGAAACTAATCATAGATGGTCATGTAAATTCTCGAAAGAGCCCATAAATGAGGTATGTATTCCTAGTCGCGGCAAAAAGGAATGGAGAAAGAGTGACCAACAAGTTGAAGTAAGAAGAGACAGCATTTGAAGAAATGTCCGTAGTTAGGAAGTGGGGCCTAAGCGACCCCAAACATAAAGTGGAAAAAAGGTAGAGATGTTTTTACGTGCCAGAGAAATAGACATGGGCGAAAGAAGCACTGTAGGGAACAGGCTACGAAGGCCTAGAGAATCGAAAAACAAGGGTTTTTATAGGTGTGCTGACGTCACGAAAAGGGAGCTAATATTTAGTTGCATACTTCATAGGGTTTAGAGCTGGGCTACTTTGCTATTTTTAACCTTATTTTAGTACTTTGGGAAATTGACCACTACAGCTGTCTCTTCCTACTTCAAATCTTTGGTCATTCTCTCTCCATTCCTTTTTGCCACAACTAGGAATGAATGCTTCAAATATAGGCCCTTTCGAGAATTTACAACGACCATCAATGACTAGTTTCTGTTAACATCAGGTTTAGCGGAGCAACTCCATAAAATGTCTTCCTGATTAGAAACTATCTTTCCTACATGCCTGGCATCTTCTCCTTTCTATCAAAAGCCCTTTTCTATTAACAACCGATTTCTTTTGCTGAGAGCAGAAATTCTTAGGTGCAGTTATCACCTAAAGATTTAGTTCATATAACTAACGCTGCATTCTCACAAAATCCATTTCGGAACATGAAAACTGGCTAAAGGCAAAAAACCTCTTTTTTACCATAACTCATCATCACAAAACCTCTCATTACATGTGTATCCCTTTTTATTGTACTTTTTTCACCAATGTTTTTATTAAATACAACCTTTTTTTGATTTTAAATATGACACCTTTTGTTTTGATTCGTTTTATTTCTTTTGTTTATTGACCGCCAAAAACCAATATGGCTGATTTCCTTCCTCCTCTTTGTTACGACGTGACCTCCTCCCTCCCTCACCTTCAGGACACCAACTACTATTACTGCTGTGGCTACAGTCCGCCATGACAGTTCATTTTGGCCATTATATTTTCACCGCTAATTTTGAATGTAGAAACGATCTACATTCTCTTGCAACTCAATTAACTTCTCCCTTCTTTAATATCTATTACATTCCTTCCAAATAACAACCTTGTAGAAACCACAATTCCTACAATGGATCTGATTTTTAGGATGTTGTGATTGCAGTGCTTTCTTGGTAGTTGGCAGAATTGACCTTGGTTTTCTGCCATGTAGAAGCTTGTATGGTGATAGCAGACTGTTATCTAAGGGTGTTATTCTGTACATCCATACTGCTGTGTATAGGCATCCCCTTTCCTCTTGGAATTTCTTCCAAAGGGTTTTGACTGTGTCCACTGCTCTTTCAGCAACACCGTTGGCTTAGTGATGATAAGGTGAGCTGAATTTTAAGATGATGTCGACATCTGGAATTTATTCTTAAACTTTTCACTGATGTATTGAGGGCCACAATCAACTGTGATGGTTGATGGCATACCATGTTCTGTTAGAATACTTGTGAAGTAGGTGCAGACTGTGTCAGCTGATGTATCTGGAAGCAGCCTGATTATTGGAAATCTGGAGTAGTAGTCTACTATGATAAGATATTTGTTGCCTCTGAACTCAAATATGTCAGAGCCAAGTATCTCCCAAGGGTGTGTTGGAAGATCTGGCTGCATCAGTGATAGTTTCGTTTGTGCTGGTTGATGCTTGTTGCAGATAGCACATGCTTTGATCATGTCTCTAATGCTGCTGGTTATTCCAGGCCAGAACACTGATTCTCTGGCAAGTAGTATGCACTTGGTTTCTCCTTGGTGGCCTATGTGGATGATTTGAGAATTGTACCCCTGAGTAATTCTGGGATCATAAGGACTAGCCCCTCCTCAAGTATGAGGTCACATCTGAATGTCCAGTAGTCCCAAAGTTTCTGCACGCACTGTTTTCTGTAGTCTGGCCACCCTTTGTATATCATGTCTTTCAGTAGGTTCATTGTTGGGTCAGTCATGGTTGCTTCCTTGATATCTGCAATGTTGATCAAGTTTTTAGTAGCTGCCACAAAATGGACCTCTGACTGCTGATATGCTGTGTTGCTCTGCTTGTTTTTGAAGCAGATTCTTGAGAGTGCATCAGCAACTGGAATTGTTTTGCCAGGCTTGTATTTGACTTGTATGTCAAACTTCAGACATCTAAAGATGAATCGCTGTGGCCTGGAAGGGGTTTCAGCAAGATTCTTCTTGAAGATTTGTTCTAGTGGTGAGTGGTCAGTTTCTACTATCACTTCTCATCCAAGTAGATAGTATTCAAACTTCTCAAGACCAAACATTACTGCTAGACATTCTCTCTCGATGTTGGAGTATCTGGACTCCGTAGGGGTGAGACACCTTGAAGCCATGCCGACTATGATCTTGTTTCCTTCTCTGACAATTTGTCTGATCCATGCACCTATGCCCATGGTGCTAGCATCACATTGGAGGATTGTTGTTGTGTTTGGGTCTGGATCATAGAAGCCAATGATTTTGGATTTGCACAGCTCTGTCTTGATTTCACTTAGGGATTCCTAGTGATGTGGCTGCCAGTTGAAGTATTTGTTCTTCTTCATTAGCACCCTAAGTGGCGCAGTTAGTTGTGCTAGCTTAACTGAGAACCTGTTGTGGTATGCAATCATTCCTAGGAGGGTGTGAAGCTCCTTTGCATTCTTTGGGGATTGGATATCTTTCATGGTTTGCAGCTTGTCCTCTGCCAGTAACAGACCATGTTCTGTTATAGTGTGGTCCATAGAAGCTGACTTTGTTCCGCTTAAACTGTAGCTACTCAGAGTTGAATCTGATGTTGTTCAGTCTAGCGGCTTCCATAGCTTGAGTGAATGCTCTGTCATGTTCCTCTTCAGTGAATCCGAGGATGATGAGGTCATCAACAATTCCAGACACATTCTGGATGCTTTTTTATGTCTACGATGTTGAAGAACTTCTTCCTGTGTAGTAATGGAAGGACCTCATCCATTCTTTTCATTGAGTAATGTGCCCTCTTTATATTTTTGTTTAGATCCCTTGGGTCTAGGCAAAGTCAAACCTTGGTTAGCCAAAGATGTCCATTTTCCTCTTCTCCAACTCGGCCTTGTAGAGTGGTAGAATATGCACTGGAACAGATCTTGTTGGATGGATTACTGGCTTTGGATTGTCAACCATTTCAATATGGTATTTCTCTCCAGGGAAGCATCCAAACCTATCAAAACAGTCTTTGTAGTCTCGCAGGACTTTGGCACTGGTCAGTGCTGGAACTACTGGGTTACTCATCATGTTGATCTCGTCAACATTGACTGTGATTATCCCCAGTTCTTGTAGTTGGCTGCATCCAAGAATCGAGGGACTTCCCAATGTTGAACCTAGTGTCGATGGACCTGCTACCATGTGACACTGTAATGTAGACAGCACCAACATTGTCGATCGAAGAGCCACCATACCCTTTCAGGATCATATGGGTAGGCATGATCTTAGGCATGAACAGTAACATTTCTAGGTGATCTGAGGTGAGGATACAGGTGTCTGCTCCTGTGTCTACTTTAAGTTTGGTGGTGTGCCCATTTAACTTTTATGAATCGCTTGTCTGGGAATCTGGATATGGAGTGTATGGCATTGCTTGAGTTGATTACTCCAATGAAGCTATGTGGTTGTAATATATTGTTGTCTTCTGTGTTGTATGTGTATCCGATGTTGGTTTCTTGGCCTTGGATTTCATGGAGTTTTTTCCTCTTCATGCATACTCTCATGTAGTGGCCAACTTTCCCACAGTATCTGCACTGCGCATATTTGGCTGGGCACTGATCTGTCCTTGGGTGGTTGGCACCACATCCGTAGCATACCTGGGCTTCTGGGTATTTGATTGCCCATTCTGTCACTCCTGTTGGAAGTTTTACTCTGCTGCAAGGTCTTGAAATGTGGATATCTGTTGCTTCCCACCGCATGGACAAGTTGTTCCTCGCTGTTGTCCTTAGTGATAGCTTCCATTTGAAATCTGGTGCTTTCCTCTATTTTTGCTAGGTTGTATATGTGCTTGAAGGTGAGGCCATTACCAAGTTTGATGGCATCTCTGTGGACTTGGTCAGATTCAAGGCCAAACACTAAGGTGTCCCTCAGTGTTTCCTCCTTGGCTACTGCAGCATATTCTCTGTCATCAAATCAGTAGTCTTGCCTTGATGATGAACTCCTCCAGTGGCATGTTACCCTGTGTCAGGCATCTAAGCTGAAATCTGGCAAGAATATTGTTGCTTTGTGGTTTTGTATAGGCCTCCAGCTTCTCAAATACTGGGTCGATCCTTAGCTTGTCTCTGTCATTGTTAAAGGTGGCTGTGTTGTAGATCTCCAAGCCTTTATCATCAATCCATATGTCTATGTCAGAGAGTGGACTTTCAAATATGAGCTCACATTTTGCTTGAACAGCTTAAATTGTTTGTAGACATCACTGGGACTTGACCAGTCCATGGATGGAGGATTGAATATATCAGCCATGTTAGAGCACTGTTGCGTTCACGTGTATGGAAGGTAGTCTAAGTACAGTGTTTATAATGTTTAGTTTATTGTTCGGTACAACAAATTGAAATTGATAATAGCTATAAAGTTCAGAATAATTTAATCGTAGTAGTCATTCAACGAAATTTGATTAACGAGTAGGTCAGTGCTTTAGACAAATCAAAATGGTGGTCAAACCTCGGAAGTCAACTCACTTTTTTTTTTGCATCCATATATACGTTTAGACTGTTGTTTATGTTTGTTCTTATTCGATAACTTCAAGTCTGTGATTTAATTATCCCATTCTGTGCTGATTTGTGGGTTCTATTACGCTGCATTGAGCGTAGGGTTGAGAATGACAAAGCAGTGTATGTTGATGAGTTCGTGCTAACTGACATTTTCCTACCTAATAGATAGGAGAGTATATTGGTCCTACTGCAATTATCTCCCTTAAATCCATGTAGTAATTTTACTTTACATGATACTATGACAGAGTGAACCATAAAAATATTTAACAATTATTTTGCCTTTCTCCGATCAATAACATGTAACCACATGAAAATTTAATGAGTTAAAACAATGCACATATTTGTGCTTGTATCTCGCCTCTTTACTTATGTCTAGAGTTATTTTCTTGAAATTTTTTTGTTTTGTTGTGTAATCGTCGTATTTGTTCTTGTTGTTACTTACTGTTTTCGTTTTCAGTATATTTGGATTGTGCTCTACTAGTGAGTTCCAGTTGTTGATAATTCTTTGTAACAAGAAGTTTTTTCTATATTTTGTTATTATTTCTTCTGGTCACTGTAAAGAATATTAAAGAACATAAAAAATATTAACATATTGT
>VCCN01000192.1:4900321-4918928 GCA_006491835.1 Architeuthis dux | reverse complement strand
CTGTTTTATTTTCTACTAGGTGGGGTTATTGTCCGTATCCCACATAAAACAGTGGTTAAACTATTTCAGTGTCCTTCACCCTCAAGTTTTTATTACAAAATGTCATTATTCACCCATGACTAAATTTCCTTGTTTTTGATTTTTTTCATCTTAGTGTATAATTTTAATTCTTTTTGTATCATGAGTAAAAAACATAAATCAACTGATTTCTTAAGTGTTTATTTTATTCATGTTTTTTGAACATCCTAAAAACATGTAAAGAAAACTAGGAGTGATAAAAAAATTAACACAAAAAATATTAGAATTTTTCTAGTTTACATAAATTTAGCAAACAACAGTCTTTTACAATTAGATTTTTAGATATAATGTTTTCATTGTAAATGTTCGCCACAAAAATTACTTTTTTTAAGAATAGAAAAAATATAAATATCTGTGTTAGTTACTGAGTAAATAAACCCTTCAATCATGTTTCATTCACCCCTCAGGGGCGGATCCAGGGGTTCTTTTTCCAGATACATGTCAACCTTCAAGACCCTTGGAATTTTCCGAAAATGTTTATTTATCTTAATTTCAGTAGCTATATCAGCTGAATCATGCTCGGAAACGCAATTTTAGGCAATCTTGGAGACATAATTTTCAAAATTTTCTCCAGACCCCCCATTTTGGAAGATGGTCAGTTCAACAGGCTGGATCCACCCCTGCCCCTGTAGTTTCATTCACCCTTGAGTAAATCATTCACCAGTTTAGTTTAAGAAGCACTGACATAAAACATAAATGTTAATGATAAAAGCGAAATATACAAAAATTTACTTGTGTTGGTGTTACAACCAGTTTATTTCAAGGTTTAAGGTTTATTTTAATTAATTATAAATTCAAAATAAAATTCAATTATCTCATTTATATTGGAAGATAAAGCTAATTGAAGCTAAAATCAACTAAAAAAAATTCATCTTTGCACTAAAACTAAATTATGATTTTTTAAAATTGCTATATTCAAAAGGTGGAAAGAACGAGGGGGCTAGTTAGCAGGGTGTACTACAAACTCTGATTAACACATCACGTCTCTGTCAAAATTTGTAAGCAGTTCTGGTTAAAGTCAAGTGTAAAATCTGTAGGGTTTTCTTCTTTTTTTTTTAATGTATATATATTAGGTGGCCAAAAAATTTTGTTCGGTTTATCAAGTGAAAATAAAAGACATTTTTTAATTTCATTTTCGACATAAACTATATTGAACTAGCATTTCAAGGGAAATTATGAATCACTCCCACCTATATATGCTTCTTTTTACCTTGTAAATTAAACAGTGGTGGTGGGCAGTGATCACTAAATAGTCCAAATTTTCAAAAACAAGTGAGAATGCTGCTGGACACAAACTAAGGGATCAATTTGGCATAAACTTACATTGTAAATTGACCCCCCCCCCACTAAAAGCCTATTGGGGGGGATTTTCAAAAGAAACATTGAGGGGAGTGTGTGTGTGCAAAATTTCAAGTTTCTAGTACAGATACATAGATAGATATGTAAAATGGAGAGATTATGCTGATTGAAATGAAACTTAATATTAAACTAACTCTCATAATAAATGTATCTGACTCCATTATAAAAAGTTACTGTGAAAACAATAACAATGATAAGGGCGTAGTGATCTCTAACGTTAAGCTGTTAGTAGCAGCAGTATTAATAGTGCCGATAGCCTTAAGGGTCTGACTGCAGTAAGTGAGCTAGGGTGCTGATGAGACTGGAGAAAGCAAGAGTAATAGTTAGCGGTGCACACTTTCTTTTTCCATCTGTTCCTGCAGTAGTAAAAATGGCTGAAATATATGTATGTTGCAAGATGCAATTTGCACATGGCAAAAGACGCATTGATAATAAGGAATGCAAATACTTGTCAACGATAATAATAAGTATATTTATTACAGAAGAAATGACAAAAAGTAGTTCTTAGCTGTTGAGAAGAAGAAAGAATGCATTTAAAGAAGTTGTATACTACTCAGTAAAGTGTTAAAGAGTTCTTCATTGGTTGAAGATGTTAAGGAAGAGTGTATGTATGAATGCGTACGTACGTAATCGAAATTCGGAACAGCCAAGATTTGTTTTGGCAACAAATCTGGAACTGAACAAGCTTGAAGAATAGCGGTCTTCTTATAGTAAGAGGTGAGTGGTGGATGTGTGGCTGGTCAAAATTGTGGTGTGTTGGACTGAGTATCATCAAGTTCCTAAGATGAAATGTAAGTTGACAATATACATGGGTTTGCCAGACTTATTGTCTACAAAGGGTATAAAGTTTGAGTCAAGTACCGTAATTTTCATGTTCTGAAAACTTGGTTATCTGAGAGTTGTACTCGGAAAGATTAACTTAGTTCTCGGAATAAAAATCTGGGTCTCAAGTGGTTTTCACTTGTTGACCGTAGTGTGTGTGTGTGTAAAAACACGTGTCCATTACAGATATATATATGTAGATACATATAAATGTCTGAACACATGAATAACCTAAACCCAGCAACAGTATTTAAACCAGTCATGGAGGTAGTGGTGATTAACAATATTCTGTAAAGACCGGAATTAATGTTAATCTGAAGGTGCAATACCTGGTGAATACAGCAGATGAGTGAAAACTTCCAAGCTAAGCTGTAACAATGTTTGCCTGGCCATCCAAGAAACCTTTAGTCTAACATTATTATGATGGAATATTATGCCCTTTCTTGGTCTAATTAGGAGCAGTACTTGTTCAAATCAATTGTTTGGTTCTCTGGAAGGAGCCCATAGAGGCCTCAGTTCCAATCCCACCATATACACAGTATCATCTTTGGATGAAAACAGGCCTTTGGTACAGTTAGTGGTGATTCATTTCACTTGCCTCATGATCACTTGGCCTTTAAATTGTTGTAAAGTATCCACTTTTCATTGCCAGTCACAATTTGTTTGGCTTAACTTTTGTGGAAGCTACACATGAAAGTGACTAACATAACCAAACTGGTACAAATGATTTTCAACACTTGATTTGGATATTTCAAGTGTGTTGGCTACCACGTCATATAACATTGATTATTTTCAATTAGCTACTAGGATGAAAATTGTGTCTAATACTCAACATTGCTTGATTTTTGTTCTTGCAATAGGTTCTTTTTCTATCATCAAAAGTACAGCTATTGTAAATGGATTCAATTCATACATGCACTGGCCAAACTTATTCCTTTTCAAGTTAAATACTATAAAGAAGTTGAAATTAATGCAAATATGTTGCATATTAAATGTTTTAAGGAAATAAATAAATATGGATGACTGGAATTGACATAATTGAAAGAAAAACTTTTCAGTACCTATTTCTTTTTTGGCAATTTTTCCACAAATGGAAAAATGGGATAATTTAAATCAAATTGAAAGAAAAAAAAAAGGTGAAAATGTACTTGAATTAAACACAATTAGGGCTGGATCAAATTTTAATTTTATCTTTTTTAAAATTGAACTAAAAAGTTAAAAAGAAAAATTAATGATAATGAAACTACCTATATTTTTTACTAACGAAAGAATAGAAAGCCTTTTTATTCTTAAGTTAAATTTTTAGAAAATACATATTTTTTTGTTGCTTCTGTCAATGTAGTTGTAAAGAAGTAAATGTTTTTGGGCGTGTCTGTTTGTTTGTTTGTTGGTTCGCATATCTCCAAAAGTTCTAAAGAAATTTCATTAAGATTTTCTGGAAGGGTGGACTATAGACAAAGGAAGAACTGAAATTTTGGAGCAGATGCATGCACAATTACCTCCTCTATGACATAGTTATGTGTCCAAATCACATAATATCGCCAATTTTATTTTCCTGTCAGCAAAACATCTCCAAAAGTTCTCAATGAATTTCATTCAATTTTCTAGTGGTGCTGACTGAGTGCTTTCAATTTTTTTGTAGAATTCAACCGGCTTGCTGAAGGTTCAAATCCCAATTGCATTCCGGTGTGTTTGATGTATTGTAGTGGAAAGAGATGCTTGACAACATCAAAGGCATGGTGCACTTAAGAACTCGTCATGGCCAAGTATATGATGAATGTATGTGTATGAGTGTATGAGGTGGTCCTGGCAATTGATATTAGCTTCTCCCCTCCCTGATGAAAGTAATGGGCTCTTACAGTAGCTAATACCACTGCAGATGGTGTCTGCTATAGTCTTCAGGTTTTCGGACAGCAGCTAATATTGTGCTCCTGGGTCCCTATATTCAGGCATAGTGTTGCCAATTTTGCACGTTTCATGCTAGATTCGTGTTTCTTGTTTTAGTTTCCCCCAACTGAACAAATTGGATGGGCTTCGTAGAACATCATTGACAGTCTAGATCAGTGGTTCTCAACTTTATTACAGAAGATATAACAATAATGTATTTCTCATCTTTTGAGAAGAAGAAGAAAGAATGCATTTAAAGAGTTTGTTATACTACTTAGTAAGTGTCCTTAGTTTGTTGAAGATGTTAAGGAAGAGTGTGTGTGTGTGTGTGTGTGTATGAATGCGTACATACATAATCATAGGTGAGAGGTGTGTCTCTGTGTAAAGGGTGGATCCATCCTGGATTTGTCAAGCGACAAATCTAGACTGAACAAAGAAAGAAGAATAGTCCGTCTTCTTATAGGAAGAGGTGAGTGGAGGATGAGAGGCTGGTCGAAATGTGGTGTGTTGGAATGGATATCGTCAAAATCCCAAGGTAAGATGTAAGGTGACAAGATACAGGGTTTTTCTAGACTTGGTGTCTACAAAGGGTACCGTGTTTCAAATCAAGTGTTTTTCCATATTATGAAAAGTTGCTTATTTAAAAGCACTGGCGGACAAGATAACTTTGTTTCTCGGAATAAAAACCTGGGTGTTCTTAAGGAAAATTGTATGTCAAGTGGTTTCACTTGTTGACTTGTTGACTGGAGTGTGTGAGTGCAAAAATAAATATGTGTCCGTTACATAAGCTCCAAGTTGAGAATGATTTAAGATGTGCTCTCTCACTAATAGACCCATAAATCGAAGAACTAGTAGCAAAGAAAACAGAGATCACATTGATGTATATATCAGTTACGTTAGAAGAATTCTTGTAATAAATTGGAATTTCGAAAGATGTGTTCTAATTATTTTCACTTGCTTTCTTTGAGTAACAAATACACAGCAGCAGTTGTACAATTATAAAATTAAACTAATTCTTAGTATGAAGCTGTCTAATTATTTGTAAAATAAAGTTATTATTTGAAATTATTCTTTGTTGCAACTTAATAAACGGAAGGGGGGGGGGCACTAGTAATCTTATTGACAAAAGTGGGGAATGACTCAAAAAGGTTGGGAACCACTGGTCTAGATTAAGAATCTTATTAGATGGGGCTGTTGGATGTTCTTTTCATGAAGATCTTTAGGTAAATTGTGACTTTACACTGAACATAAAAAAATAATTAATTAACCAATCATTATGATATTTAGTACTACTCTCTTTGTGTAGTTTGAATATGTTGCAGTTATACAGAAGGGGTGTGTGGGAGAAAATAAAATGTTCCCTTTTGTCGAGGAAGACAAATTGGCCTCTGATGTATCCCATAATGCCCGTGTAGGTTCAAGAGGAAATTCAACTAGACAGTGATAACAATTTACAACTGATTTTTATTCAGTTAAATTAACAACACAATAGATATTGTTCAAAGTGAGGAAAAGGTAATATGTAAGTTGGAATTAAAGTTCAATGTCAAAATGTAATGGTAGTGAGTTTATGAAGAGAAACAGTCCACATGTATGTGTGTGTGTGTGAGTGTATGTGCTATGTATCACCAGGTATGAGTAGCAGTTCGCATGTGTGTGTCTATAACAAAATGTAGAGACAGTTCAATGTATGTATGCGATAGTAATAAGAGACAGTAGTTTCAAACTGCTGGAAGGAGGAGAAGAAGTGTGGTCTTCTTGCGTTGATGCTGATGATGAGAGTTGAAATTGAAATGCTGTCTCCCTGTACTCTTTGAAGTTGAATGTGTAATTTTGAATCTCCAACTCCAGTTACATTGAGAGGGTTATATTTATAAGAACAAGATCGGCTTCTGGCAAGGGTTTAAGAAGTCGGGCTCTGATTGGTTGAATGTTATTTTAACATAGATTTTTTAGGTTTTCTTATGGTTAATACTTTTTGGGGAGAAAATTAGCATAAGAAAATTATCGCGAAATCCTGGGAGCCTGTTTTTGCACAGAATTATTCACTTAGGATTAAGTGGCCATACAAATACAATGGAGAACTCGGCAAGAATCAAACTATGTTTTTTAATGCATTAGTATCAAAATCAAGGGATTATAGAAAGACAAACTCGTTAACCATTGTACCACCATTAATAATCTTATATTGTCTTGCGATGAGTGAAGCCATTTCTTTACCTTAAGTTTAATCATTGAATTAATTTAGGTGATGGTGAAGTTATGAACATTTTAAAAAACAACTCAATAATTGTCGTTAAATTTTGTTTTGCTCTGCCACAGTTCAGGCAATGAATTGATTTCAGTAGGCATGCAATATAAGTCTGGGTAATTTCATCTTGAACAGTGGAAACTCTTCAAATGAACTGCTTACTGAATGAGCTGTCAGTGTTGCCAATTCAAAAAATATATACGCGCTAGTTTGACTGCCAAAAACCGGTAAACTTTTTTAACAATAGCCCCAAATCTCCAAAAACAGTCCAAAAGACAATAGCAAAACAATGGCTAAAATGTTTAAGCGGAAACTTTTTTGCACTGCCAAAACAAAAAACGCGTTGAATCTAGCAACACTGTTGCCAACTCCAAAAATATTTTCGCGCTAGTTTGACTGCCAAAAAGCGTGAAATGTTTTAAAAATAGCTTAAAATTGCCTTAATTTAAGCGCTGAATCTAGCGCGAGACGCGCTAAATCGGCAAAACTGCGAATGAGCTGTGACCTTACCTTTTCAAATTTCAGCAGCAGCAGCCGCCACCATCAAGTAGCCGCCATGAATAGATTTTCTTAGGTACAGATCATCTGCTGCCATCAAAATGAAAACTACAGTTTCTTGACAAATACAAACCCTATCCCCAGCAAAAATGTAATTGTTGGTTGTTAATATGTAAATACTGAATATATAATTTATCTAGATCGTTGGCAACAAGAAGAAGGTATTCAAAAACTTAAAAGGCAAGTATTATACGCAGTTTAAATGTTTCAAGTAAAATTTAAACAAAGGACTGATGTCGTCGTTAACGTCATTTTTCTTCCTTGTCTCTTCTTCTCACAAAAAAATCCATCACTTTAGCTCATCCTTAAGGATCCAAGTTACTATAAAAAATTCTTAAGCATTATAAATTATTTTTAAAATGAAGTTATGCTTATGGTGCAAATGTTCAAACATTTAGTTCATCGATTTATAATGAATGTTATTGTCTCTTTTAAAATGGCAGCCATTTGTGTAAATTAGTAAAGTGTAGCAGCATCTTGACTTTCTTTTTTTTTTTTTTTTTTTTTTTTTTATAAAATCTTTTATTTTCGAAAATTTATTTTTGTTGAAACAAAAATAGGAATTTAATTTTGTCATAATGTTGGGAAAATTTTTTTTTAAATTTTCGAATTTAATTGAAAGTGTCTTCTAAAACTGTTTTGACAACATTATTTTGCTTTTCAGAAGTATTTTAAAACTAAACGCATTAAATGAATTTTTACGAGTAGAATTGCGTTAAATCGATACTTTTACTTTATGTTAAAAGAATTGTCCTTCCATCTTCGTATTTATTTGTATAACCTGTCGTCTGTTTCCTTTTTATGTCGCTGAAATTATTTTCTTCTCATTGTTTTTGAATGAATAGGGTATTTGGTTCTGAAGGATTTCACGTACGAATCAGTAAGGGCTCTATTGTTGCAATATTTAAAAAAAACTGGCCCTTTTGTTTAGAATTTAAGTAATTCTGTTCTAAAAATGTTATTTGATAATTCAAATGCATGTATTTTATTTCAGAATGTCATTTCAACAATAGTAGGTTAACTGGGTCTGGAAAAATGGTTAGCTATAATATGGCTAACTTCCGTTTGACTTTAGCAGTATGGCAACTTTCACGATTTATTGTTTAACTTTTACGATTATGGTGTTATTGGTCGGTTGGGTTATGAGGGTTTCTTTTTTTATAACAAAAGATTTAATAAGAAACGCGGCCAAACAATCGTTGCATAACGAAAAAAAAACAATTTTATTTTCAGTCAACGAAGAAACAATGTTATTTTTATTATGTAAGGAAAATAATAATATAGAAAATATATGGTGCGCCTCAAAAGTAAATTAAAAAAAAACGACACTACCGAAATCTCCGAAAAGAAATTAATTTAGCCATATAGCTAAAGTTGGCCATTTTATAGCTAACATTTTCACAGCCCCATCAAGGATAACCAAACATTAAATGCGTACTATAAGCGGTTTTGATTTTAAAATTTTCTTTCGTAATTTATTCCTTTAAGTATTCATTTCTATCTATTGAATACTCCTGGGTATTTCTTCATTATCTGTACGCCACTCATATCAGTGGTTACCTCCCGTGTTAATCATTGCTAGTAGTAAATAAAAGAAAAATACAATGTTGTAATTCAGTGTAGAAAGATTTTACAAAACAAGTTGCCCGACCTACCCTAATCCCAGGTTATTATCGCGATAAGATAACTACCGAAATGTCAATTTTTTTAATTTACATTTAAATATTTAGAAAACAACAAAACTTAGTATAAAAACGGTTACTCCTTGGTTTTTTTCCCTGAATATATGTGACGTACAGATAACTAAGAAGTACTGACTCTTATTTATAAAAGAATTAAATTTAGTGTCGTTGGTTCTATGAGGTTTTAAAAAAAAAAAAATGCCGAATTTATGATTGAATTTCGAGATTAAAAAGATTTGATTTAATTTACTCTGCCTTAGTAGGTATTTCTGCGCAGAATACGGAAAATTGACACCTTGATATAAATAAACGTCAAACTTAATTTTTTCGTTGAATGTTAGTGTCATTAGTAAGTTGAAAGATTGGCGAAATATGAGATACAAATTATTTGTGTGCACCTTATAAAACGGGAGATATTATTGAATCAATATAGTGTAAATCTCCACGAAATGTAAACAACAATTTTCGTACTAATTAGTAGTAAATTTTCTCCCCTTTCAACGATCAAAAAAAACACCTAGACTTTAAAAAAATTATTATACATCAACTACTGATTCGATCTTAATAAAAATTTTCAATACTTAACGAATAAAGGATGAATTTAAAAAAAAAAAAAAGTTTGTATTCCAAATTTCGGGAAACAAATAATTTTTCATTGTGATTTAAAAAAAAAAAAAAAAAAAAAAACACTCCCCATAAAAATTTGATTTATTTTCAATAGATCTGTCCGATCTTTTTACATTATTAACATGAACATATAAATTCTGTTTTTGAAAAGGCTATATATGAGTTTTCGTAAAAAAGTTTTATTTAAAACTGCGATTTTAAAAAAAATAAATAAAATAAATAATGCTCTAATTGCCAATATTTTTCATTCATTTGGTAAAATATGATTTATCGCTATTTTTTTTACTCTGTTTCTGTTCTAATCAGTTAAAATCTGTTCTCGCGTGAAAGGGTAAGTAAAGATATGTAAAAACTGAAACCATGGGAGTTTTTTAAAATTATTTTTGTTGTGATTTAATTGGCCGATATTTTTCTACGGATGGTCATAAACATAAATTTTCTATAATTTTCATATCAACAAAGAACACACAACTGCTGTCATAATCTTAGTCAGCCATCTGCTTATTGACAAATATTGACTTGCGCTAATTGATGTCAAGAGGTTGTTTATGTTGGCAGATATTTGCCCCCCCCCCCCAATGGTGGAAATTATAAAAAAACTTTAAATTGACTTTTAAGAGCGCAATCCTACATTGAAGTTTTTTCTTCTTTTCCCAGACACATATTTGGACTTTATTCTTTCTAACAAAAACAAGAAAAAACTTACAAACAACAGTTTTTAAATTTCCAAAGTGTGCAGAAATACCTACTTGTCAGAAATAATAATTTTCACAATTATTATTTCCGAACGGGGAAGGGAAAAATCCAGCAAAAAAGGAAGTCGAATAATCGGTTGGGCGAATAGAGGAAGCAAAAAACATTCCATCTCACAACGCATATACAGTGAATTGTGAGAATCCCTCTCTCGCGACTCTAAAACTCTTGACTGGGTTTTTCGTCTGGTAACACTCTGAGACGATTGTACTCTCTAAGTCTTGGGATGTTATAATGAATGACCGATACCACTTGATGATAATGAATAATACAGCTCTTAGTTCTAGTAACTGCATACTGGACTGCTGTAATAATTTTATGCGTTTCGTTTTGTTCACGATTCCGAGCAGATTCAATCCCACATAGCTTGGAGAGTTGTGAATTACCGTCAGGATTCTATTGAGCATTATTGAAATTATCCTCTTCATTTGCAGCTGTTTCAAGAACCACCAGGTTTTTAATTGTAACTACCTTTCCAGTAGTTTTGATAGCCCCTTGTAGCTACTTTCTGCCTTTGTAAGCTGAGCAATTTTTTTTTTTTTTTTTTTCCCTTGTTTGCTGTAAGTTTCAACAATTTAGAATCTGACTATTCTTTCATCACAGCCAATGAGGGTTTACTCCTGTGAGTACACAAATTGATTTGTCGAGGGGATGATGGTCGAAGTGTATCAGCATTCTCCATCGATACTGCTGTACTTGGTGCTTTGGAAGGGGAAGCTTCATTTTTGTCAAAAGGCTGAATCCCTTTTGTTCTAGAATTGAGTCTTTGACTAATATTACTGATACAAGATTTCTTTCTAACATCCGTTCCACTGTTCTTCATAGATGCTGTTTGTGGAGCATAAATTTCCTCTACTTGAGGTTTAAGAACAGTTCGAGAAGTCTTTCTCAGATTTCCTTTGAGATTTATATGGGAAATAATACTTCTTAGAATCTTCAACTACTTAGGTTACCCCTAACTTCGGGTTAATGACAGTTTGAGTCTTTCTCCATTCCTCAGACTTCCTTTGATAGTTATGTGAGGCGTGAGATTTCTTAGAATCTTCAATTGTTTTTGAAGGTTGCTGTAGGTTACTACTAACCTTTTTGTCTACACCACTGTAAGAATGAAAGTTCATTGTACATGAATATTGCCGACCAGAAGGTGGGACCACTCTTCCATGAGTATAAAGATTAACATCTGGAATACTTGGGTTTTCTGGTCTGGCATCTGCACTAGTTGAGATGGGGTCACTGTCCTTATTCTCAGCTATTGGACTCTGCTTTGCTTCCTGGTAACCTAGATTCAAGTTACGTGTGATGGGGGGGGGGGCAGTTTAATTCTGGTGTAGTTGGTTGGAGGCAGCATGGCTGCCAACAGTAGCCATAAAACTGGCTTTTGTGTAGTTGTCCATTTCTACCTCTTGGATGTGGATAGTTATGGGAGTTATTCCAATATCTACAGCTTGGGTTTCTCTGCTGAGGCCGAGAAATATTGGCATCGGGTTTGCTGTCTCCACCAAATCCGAGTAAACTGAGATTGTAGTTCTTCCGGCCGCAAGAACTACTCAAATTAAAATGTACATCAATAACTCCACTGGAGCTATTGGAAGAATTCAGACAACCATATGACCTTTGGCAGCTTTGGTGTTCAGTCTGAATTTCACTGGAAACTTCTGGCTTTTTTTTTTTAAAGCCAGAATTGGGGGGCTCTCTACTGTAGTCTGCTCAGATTTTTACTATAGCGGATGGTATTCAGGTTTCCACTGCCAACGTATGAATCCTGTGGAGGACAGTTTGTATTGGCAACTTCTGGCTCCCTAGCGGCCTGCATGCTAGGGCCCTCCATAGTGGACTCATCAGGTCCCCACTGCGGCTATAAGTACACAGGTTTCCACTGCTGCCGTATGAATCCTGCAGGGGTGGGCAGCCTTTTCTACCTTGAAAGGTGAAATAGACGTGATGTGGTGATAAACACAGGACTTGGTTCAGCCCGGTATTAGGGTCTGGAGCTGAGGAAGGAGTCTTGTCAATTTCTGGCTTTTCTGGAGCCAGCATTTAAGGAGTTTCTGTCGTGGACTCACCGCTTTGGTTGTAACAAATGACCAATACCACTTGGTACTGTAAAAAAGCTGCTGAATAATGCTCAATAATAATGAATAATACAGCTCTTAGTTCTAGTACTGCATACTGGACTGCTGAATAAATAATACTGCTAAGTACTGAATAGCAGTACTTAGTAACTGTTCGTAATAATGCTGAATAATGTAATATCACTGATGAATAAATAATAATGCTGAATAATGTACTGCTTAGTAATAATGCTGAAATAGTAATCTGCTCCTTAATAGTAATATCCTCTCTGTGTCCGAGGGAGTATTTATTGCAAATTATTTGCATTACCCCCTCCATTCTTGCACCGTGATTGGTTCTTTTTTTCCTCCCCCTCTTTGCCCGATGTTTGGTGTGAAAAGAGATTACTTTTTCTCAAAGTTAGAAATGGTTCAGGGTTATTAATTGCACATGAAAAGGATTATCATTCTAGGTTATGTATAATGAAATTATTTTCTTTTTATAAAATTGTTTTTAAATTTAAGTTCAACATTCATGGTAGGGGGTGGCAGATAAACAGAATGGCAGTCACCTCAGGTCATCTCATAAGTAATGTTCGAAATCTGGTAGCGATAGATTTAAATATTTTCATTATTCTAAAATGCCTAAATGATAACATATACTAGTTTGTTTGCACAGTTTTATACGAGTAAGTTACATTGTCACAGTAAAATTCAACTTAGTAACTTATCCCTCCTAAAGATGGAGGTCTCTACAGAGCACATAAAACATGTAATGCTCTAGGAGTTTAGGAAAGGCAATAATTCTGCAAAACCCACCCAAAATATTCAGTGTTTATGGGATAGAAATAAATTGCCAAAAATGGGTAGAAAGGTTTAGAAAAGGTGACTTCAGCTTGAGAGATGTGCACGAACAGGACGTTATGTTGAGTTTAACAATGACCTACTTTTGTGTGAACTTGTTAGAAATTGTTCTGTTACGGTCAAAGAATTAAATAAAAAATTCACACCATTGAACTGTTCAACGTCCTCTGCAACAGGTTTGAAAGGTGCCTGAACTTGAAAAATGGGTTCCCCATGATTTGACAGAAAGCAAGAGTGGACATCTGAACATCTCTTCATCCTTGCGAACACATCTCACCATTTTTGGATAGATTTGTGACTTGTGATGAAAAATGGATATTTTACAACTATATAAAGCGACACAGACAATGGCTTAGTGGAAGCGAACAGGCTAAATCACAACCCAAAATGAACCTCTATCCAAAGAATGTTTTGATAGTGTTTGATGGGATTGCATTGGTGTGGTTCACTTTGAGTTGCTACCAGTCAATGTTATGATTACGGCAGATATCTAGTCAGCAATTGTAACATTTAAACACTGCTTTGAAGGAAAAGAGTTTGATCAGTCATAAAGGCAGTGCTGTGGAGTCAGTACCACAAGACCTTTTGACTTCGGCCTTGACTCTTCAGAGTCAGCACATTTTTACTGACTCCATCTCCAGTAACCCAATAATTGCTTCCAATTCCACAGTCCGGCATAAAGGTGTGGTGGTGTTATGGGCCCATATAGCAAAGATCACATCTGAAAAGATTGAAAACCTCGGCTGGGAAAGAATTCCACACCTGTCTTATCCTCCAGATCTTGCACCACCATAGTTTACAGAACCATCTTGATGGACCAGTTCTTAAAACACAAACAAGTGAAAACTACCCTCTCTACAGTATTTTCCTCCAAACCAAAAGACTTTTTAAAAAAATGGTATTATGAAGCTTGGAAGGAGGTTGTTGATAATGGTGGAACCTATGTTAATGAATAAATTCTATTTAAATATTAATTTTTTTTAATTTATTTTTTTTTTTTCTGATCCTAAATTCAGACATTATTTATGGGATGACCTGATAATCTAATGCAACAAAACAAAAAAGGCTGAAAATAAGAGAATGTGGCTTAAGTTAAAACAGAAGCATAGTTACAGTCTTTATTGTTTAAATATATTTATAATATGACTTGAACTAATAAACCATTTATCAGTTAGAGAAAACCTAATAAATTTAAGCCACATTATTTTTGTTTTTCAAGTTGCAGAAAAGATTCAATAAAATTCATACTGTAAGAATTTAAAAAAAAAAATTATTCTGAAATTTAGATAAGGATCTTAGTTTTACTCAAGTATTTAAAAAGAAAATTAGATATGAACAATAATATCTAAGCCTGGGCTGCTACAGTTGAGGGTTATGATAGTAATGGAAAATGCTGATCCTGAATGTATTGCTGCAAATATAATTTCCAATCCCATGTGTACATGCTTCCTTAAAAATTGCCTGACTGTATATTAAAAATAAAATGAAATTCTCAAATATGTCCTAAGATCAAATTATAAGATTATAATTAAAAGAATTGTATAGACTATTTGTCAAGTAATTATTTCTAATTTTTTTTCCGTTTATAAATGGCTTGATTTTTACTATTTTTTTTTCTTTTCTTTCATCTTTACCTGAAATTTCAGGATAAAATCATGGTTGTGGATACTTCAAAATCCGATTCTGTATCAAGCCTGGTGCGAGCAGTCCTTGTAAAGGCTTGGCGTGAGCGTTGGAATGAAATACGATGGGGAGTTTGTTTGAAAAGAGTTCTTGCTAGTTGTCCTGAAGAAAACTGTGATCTTGCAGGTCAGTTGATACTTAACAATACTTTCAATTTTCTTCTCTTTTTCTGCATCTTTTACATCTCTCTGCTTTTTTTTTTTTTTTTTTTTTTTTTTTTTCTGAATCTAAATGAGCTAAGTTTCTGAGAATTTTATAAAACTTGTTCTTCCAGAAAAGTGTTATGCAAAAATAGTTCTTGAGAGATTTATTCACAGAATATATTAAATCATGATTCTCAGAAACTTTTTAAATTAGCTCCTCATTTATATTCAGTTCAGTGTTTTATCTAGCTTTTTCTCAGTTGGATAGAATGGCTTGGCCTTATGCTTAAGCAAATCCAACTGATTTGCATTAGTTTTATGACCGCTTTAAAGCTATCTAGACAGTTTGATGAAGTGTTAGAAAATATTTGCAAACATTTTGGCAGAATTTATTGCATATCTTGAGTAATTACTGCACAAACATGGAACACTTTATTGCCAAGTTCTATCATTCATCACAATCATTTGTGTTTGGGATTTTAAAATTATTTTTAATCATAACCTTTTGTTTTGAAAACTAATATTTGCAAACTCTTAACTTCTCTGAACTCTTATCTAGTCAAGTTTCCTTTTCTTCTGCAGAAATTCTTTTGCAACAAGCTTTAGTTGGAACCAGCCCCAACACTTTGGTTATGTCTTATTTAAGACATGCGGTCAGCTCACAGGTAAACATTTCGCAATTTTTCATTTTAAAAGTTTGTTTGATACTTCAATCAATATTCATTCTATCACGGAGCTGTCCAAACAATTAGTTTTTGTCAAAATATATTACATATTCATTAAAAAGAACAGTTTGCTGAGTATCAAATCACAGGAGCAATTTATAGTGTAACTTGAACTGCAACTACTACACTCGCTGACTGTTTACTTTTATATCTTCACATCTTCACTATACAGCTGAAAAAGATTTGGTTTAAATGTAATGATCCAATTTGTTTATACACTACTCAGATAGGTATAGTAGCACTGGATGTCTTCTTATAGTAATGGAAAATTTGCCTTAAGTGATTGAAGTAATTTTTCTCCCTGAAAATTGCGTTTTACCCCAGGAAAACGGTTCTATGCTTTAAATTCACTGAGGGCAGTTTTTCAAACTATGTTTCCAAAGAGTTCCGTGAATCTGGAAGCAAAAGGATCTTTTTGGTTCGTCCACAAACTGACGTCCATAATTTTAAAGTATGGAATACTAAGAAAGAATCCATAACCTACTACTTGCTGGCTGCTGCTGCTGCTGTTGCATGCTGCTAACCGAAAATTATAGTAATTATTTCACTGTAGTTTTCATAATTCAGATGCCAGTCCAGCAGATAGGACTGTTGCTTTTCAAGCCAGAGTATGTAAATTCGAATCCTAGCAGGATTGTAATAAATTTTAATTATCTCTTTGCTTATCGCGCGATATCTATCTGGTGATATATAATTAACTATTTAAGTAAATAATTTCTTATTTCCAGATTAAATATCAGTGGCCTACTGATATTTAATCTGGAAATAAGAAATTCTGCAGGAACTAGCTGGAAGTCTGCCCGATAGGTTGGGTTTTCAGCTAATTTGTTAAATCTTAAATTAAATTTTTAAAAAAGGGATAATCATTCTAAATAATGAAGAACTAATCAAAATCTTTAAATATCATGTAAAAGAAAATTACTGAAAATTGTTTTATAAACATAAATTGAAGATCAAAACTGGGAAAGAAATATTTCTTGGAAAAATTATTTCTATAAATTGATCATTGTAGAAAGTAGAAAACAAGTTTGTCCCGGAAACCATTGTTTAACTAATTTACTAATCTAATGTCATGTATTTCTGTATTTTCATTTGTCAAAATTCACAATCATTTGAACATGCTGACTGTTGAGGTGATTGTTTGCAAAATCAATAATCTTATGTAATTTTGTCCCAGTAAAGTACTGAATCTTTTTTTTTTGTTTCAGTTAATTCCTCATAATGTGGCATATAAAAATGTTACAAAATTTGAAGATTTTAATCGTCCATATTGCATCCTTGGATTAGTTGAATTGGTAGAAAGTGTTACAGTGAAATTTAGGTAAGTAAAAAGTGATATTGTGGTATTAAATTGACCATTGAGGAAGAAATAATCTTGTATCTTGAAGTTAAGTTTTTAAATATATATGTAAAAAGATTTGTAATAAACATAATTAAAATCCAGTTTTTCAGGATCAATTTTTTGTTATCTTTTTAATTAAATCTTGTTCATATTGATCTCGTCAGTCTTTTAATAAATGTATTTGCCTTTTTGCCATTGTAAAGAAGAAAGACTTTGAATTTTAGACATAAATAAGTTGTAAGATTTAAACTTAGTCAGTGACCTTATGTATTCTAAACTTGCAGATACCTTTCAAATATAACAATATTTAAATTGGTTAACTTGTGTTTTCTGTAACTTTTTAGTTTTTGCCCAATTATTATAAATAATATAATTTGATTGCAGTTTTGCTTGCTGTGCTGATTCGCCACTAGTTCTGTCGCGTTCTATTCAAAAACTGCTGCATTGGTTATTGTTGTGCATTCTGAAATCACTACAGAGACTGGCAGAAGGACGGCAGACCCAGGAACATGGTGCCATTATTGACAAGACTTGTACTGCAATCCAGAAAATTATGCATGGAGGCCCTATATGGGCTTTGCTTTATATTGCTCGCTCAGAAGATACAGGTACATTTTATTTATTTTAAAAAATTATCTTCAATTCCTTTTTTTTTTTTTTTTTTTTTTGGTTCCAATTATAGTGATGTTCAAAAAAAAAACTATCCACCTACGTAGTTGTTTCATAATGTGGCAAAAAGACAATTTTGATTTTTCACTGTCTTTTATTAAACTTTAATTTTGCAAAAAGAAATTATACATAGTTCTACACAACCTATGTGAATGATTCTGAATTTTGAGTGATATTTTGGTGCTCTTTTATTTTTTAACAGAGACTTATCGGGATTATGAACAAACAGAAGTCAATGTTCGTGGCACGGTGACACAATTACAACAGAATGTGATAACAAAACAACAGAGAGAAAAAGTGATTGAAACTCTTAGAGTTCTTGACAGGTAGATTCACAAATATTTTTCTCCTTTGATGATTCTTAGGTGAAAACATTTATATTGAATATATACCACTTAACTTGTAATATACACGTAGGAGTATTTGCTGTCAAACTTGATAATATTGAGCTCTAAATATAATTGGTACTGAAAGGAAATCTGGCTGTAAATATATTACTATATAATTTTTAAATTGTATTTACCAATCATGCAAATCTCAATTATTACCTCCTAATGTTCATTGTAGGGCTTAATGTATTTGTAATCAAATGGCAGGATGCCATACGTCATCAGGTGACCTTTCAACAGCAAAGTTGTAATTTATGACCTACCATCAAACTAACAGGTTTTTCCTCTCACCATAGAAGTGGCTATTTGATTATAGTAATATACTGCACAAAATGTCTTCCTTTGTGATGAGTTCTCAATCTATGTGGATTCATTCTGGATAGTCTTCAAATATTTTAGTGTATGTTGTAAATAAGCAGATATATGGTTTGCATCCAAATAATTTTAATTATACAGGCATTGAATATCACCACGTTCCACTCCCCATAGTGAAGAAAGAGAAGTAGCATTAAACTTGTGATTGTAGACTAACACCATAATATCAATTATGACCTGGCATAAAAAAAAATTAGAATTATTCAAATGGATGGTAAAATTAACCCAATTTCTTAAAATTTAAAAAAAAAATGAATTTCTACCTTTTTTCTTCATTAACTTTGATTTTTAATTTGCAAAACTATTCTTAATATCTGACTAGTTGTTTTTTTTTTTTTTTTTTTTTTTT
>VCCN01000192.1:4873984-4892566 GCA_006491835.1 Architeuthis dux | reverse complement strand
TTTTTTTTTTTTTTTTTTTTTTTTGCTAGTATGTTTGTATTGCAAAACAACTTTACATCATTGAAGATACTAAAAGCTGCAAAAAATTGATATATTTTTTTATATATAACAAAAATTAATTACAGGTATCCCCCAGTTAATTTTAGCCCCTGGCAATCATTAAAAACACTCTAAGAAACAAATCGATTCATTTCATCCATTCATAACAAGGAGATAATTCATGTAGTAGTAGTAGTACGCATGTCAAAGCAGACTTGTATTTAAACATTACATTCACAAGTGTACATGTACAAAAAAAACTTCAGGTTTATGGTAAAAGTTTACGGTATAAAACTTTAAAAAATGGTTTAAAAGGTTGAAACCACATTATAAGATCTAAAACAATTTGAAATGAAAAAGATTAAGAAAAACTGGGGGTGAAGGTTGGATTTTTAAGCCCTATGGCTTTCGTTTAACGACCAGTTTAGTGGTCTGGTCGTCTGAATCGAACCCAGTCATTAACCAGGGGACACCTGTATATTAAAAGATCATTTTTAGTACTTGAGATTCTTATATTCAACAAATTGACCAACTGGCTATTTTTATCTGTTGTGTATTTATACAAAGGATACATTAAGTAATTCTCATTTGTAGTTTTAAAAATTTGCTGAAAAGTGTGTGTGAATGTTTAGTTGCTAAATTCTAATGCAAAATTAAAGAGAAATGGCTAATTTCTTCTAATCATTTTGAAAACTAAATTAAATTATGACATGTAATTATTTTATATTGTGTGCTGATGTGTTTATTAACTTGAATGTTTTTATTGTTTATTAAATTTATTTTGTCATCTTTGTTGGCTAAATAATTTTTGTTATAGTTTTGCCAAGATTTTCTTTCATAAATAGTCTAGTGGTTTTGACTAAATTTCGCATGAAATTTTGTCCATTTCTTTTCTTCTCCACTATTTCCCTTTTAGCTAAAGCCACTTTCATCTTGATATGTACACTTAAACCTCTGTCTGATTATTTTAAAATGCTTTCTCTATGTCAATAGTTAAAAATAAGTTAAAGTTTTGTCTTCAAATTTTCATTCTTTCAAATGCAATCTATTAAATATTACAATTTTAAAATTAAATGAGAACTATTTTAAAACTTTTGATATATTTAGTGATTTGAATTAATTTTCCTTTGACATTATTATGAAATTTTTTCTAAAGTGTTTCTCTTTAATGTCTATTTAAGTATAGTCAAAAATGTAATGTGATACATTAACATTGTGTAGTCAGTTAATGTTGTTTGTAATTATTGCCTTAGTTGCCTTTCATAATATCAATATTGTAACATCCACTCGTTCTTTATTACTATCCGCTGTAAAATGTTGTATAAAGTAAATTCTTTTTATGTGATATGATGGAATAGAATACTATACTATTTTCAAAAAGGAAATATTTTACCTACATGCTTTAAGGTGTATTGAGAATACTGACTTTTGTGGTCTTAATTTTAGTTTTATCCAAGTAAATTGTTATTGTTTCATTTTTCTTTTGGATTAATTGTTAGATTAAGAATAGGATAAATCTTTGACTTTATAACTTTATAGTCCATACACATTCACTCAAACACACACACACACACACATACATACACGTACATGCAAACAATTAGAATGCATTGTTTGTATTATTGCCCATTGTGTTATGTTTCAACATTCTCTCTGTACAGCAATGATATCATCTCATCTGCTTAAGAATGGGTATGCTTTTCAAAACATGTCCATTCTAAGTGGTCAACACTTATACAGAATGTAGAAATGAAAGTGTAATTTTGATAAAATCTAAACTTGATAACTTTGTTAGGCTGCTGAATGGTGACAGTGAGTCTCCTTGAAGCATCATATTGTCCCAGTCAATTTGGCATTAGCCTGCACCTTTTTATTTCAGTGTGATTAAACTAAATGTATATCCTGGTCAATGTTCTACATTCTGAAAAAGTATTCGGTTGACTTGCAGTTTACTGGTTCCCCTCATAATATGGCGACTGTAGAAGATGTGCATTCAGTAAGTTTGCTATGATTTTCAGTATTATGTGAAAACAGAAACCCTACTTTTGATTAAACACAAATTCTCTCTCTTTTTCTGTATATTTTCTCTCTCCATGACATGTAAAACTAAAGTGTGCAACTAGAAAATTCATTTGCCCCACTCTAATATGTGTGGATGCTGTCTGTGCCTAGCTGTGTGAGTGTCTGCCTTAAGTAGCATTGCAAGTCTGACAGCACCATTCACTTAATAGCAGTTATTTAATGTTCCACAAATTATATTCTTAAAGGCAGGATTATAGATTCATTAAATGTTGTCTTTATAACTGACTTCCATGTGTGTATGCTTAAGATTTTTCACATCTAGAGCATGACCTCACAACTTTCAAAGGCTCTTCACAAATTGTCCTGTCTTAAATGTTAAAAATAATGAATCATTTGTGTGTGTATGTGTGTGTGTGCGCGCGCACTATAGCCAGCTCATTGTTTGTTTCTATCTTGTGTTTATAAACTCTAGAGATGAATTTTCATGTGCCTCACCTATGTCTGTGCTAGTTAAGCTTTTGTATTTATATATTTATGTGCATTTGTCTTTTTTTCTTTTATTTAATTTTTTTTTTTTTTCTTTTTTTTTTTTTTGCTCCATTTGTCACTTCTCTAATTGTATGTTACTTAATTTTAGTTACAACCTTTTCATTTTATTTTCACTGTTTTACATTCTTATTTCAATTACAAGCTGGAATTTCTGCAACATTTTTTAATTTTCTTTAAATTCCTTTTTTATTAAAAATTAAAACAAATTTCAATTATTTTTCTTTTTAATGATTACCTTTTGACTTGTAGTCAGATATTTTAAATTTGTTGTTCGTCATCCTGGTATGTGTAGTGACATTTCCCCCCCTGTGGCACCACTTTAATGCAGATACCTAACACACCAACACCGCCATTTGCACAGGTGCACACTTCTGCAGGTCAATATCATATCTAACAAATCATTTTTCAATTCAGTCACATCTGTTTTCCTTTGCCTTTTATTAAATATGAAACTCCAGGGACCACCAGCAAACTGCAATTCAATCTATTGTGGTTAAATTGCTCTTTCCTCTTTTCTTTACCAGCATTAGCTGTAGATACTTTTATTCTTGTCTTTGTCACCCTTTCCTCCATATTGCACTGCTTTCACTGCTGATAACAGCAGCAGCAGCAGCAGCCAATTGTTTTGTCTTGTTCATCTGTTTTGGTGATTCTCATAATTTCAAATGGACACATTTTAAAATGAATAGTGTTGGCAATCTAGTCTCGCAGATCATTGTTAGTGTAGTTGGTTTAATTCTCATTGGGTGCCCCACTATTCTGGCCTTGTGCCAGATTAACTCCAGCTTATTAAATATCTACAACTAGGATTGAATTTATTCAGAAAAAATGTTAAAAATAAATTAGATTGGCAAAAATTTTCAGAATAGAAAAATGTTAGTAATATTACTCATACAAATTATTTGCCAGAGAAAATGTTAAACTCTTTTAAATTCTGTGATATACTCTATTAATATAAGTAATTAACATCTAATGTTCCCTACTTCTGGTAATGTAAATTAGTTGTTGCACAGGCAAGTTAAATTGAAATAATACCACTAATTGAAAGTCTATAAGAGTTAATTTGTTTATAAAATAGTTTAGTTATTTTAATTCCATACAAAAATTCATGCTGAAATTTGCTATGAGTAAAATAATTTTTTTAGTATAGATTGATTGTTTTACATGCGTTATTTCCTTGGTTTAAAAATAAAATGATTGAAATGTAATGTTTTTTAAAAATTTGCATAAGTTTGATTTTAACTTTTATAAACTGCCAAGTGCAGTAATTATTATATTTTTCCAAATCTTAAATCAATTTTGAATACTAATTGATTTATGTTGATTGACACAGCTTTTGTTATAGCTTCAGCATACAATAAGACTAGTTTTGAGTGGTCAGAAATGTTTAACCATTGGGGATCTTAGATTTACATTACTAATATTTTTTATTTTTTTCCTTCTAAAACAAAAGATTTTATCCTAAAATGTAGTGCAATGGTTAGCAAGCTCATCTCACAGACCAATTTGCAAGTGTAGTGGGTTCAATCCTCACTGTAGCCTTGTGCCAAACAAAGCTAGGCTTAGTAAATTACTATCCTGAATAAATTGTAACTTTCTAATGAGTGACATTATTTATATTTAATGGTTTTTAAAATTGTTTTTTTAAAAAAATAATTCCTGCCCCCCAAATCAGGTCATCTGCTAATGATTTCAGTCTCTACATTCTAGCAATTGATTTCAACTAAAACAGCAAGCTTAAATAATTAGCTATGGCAATGATTATTTACAATGTCTATTTAGATCCTAATAATAATTATATTCATAGGGTAAACAGTTGTAATACACTCACTATGCTAGATTATTTTTAAAGATGTTTTGCTCACTATAGTTAAATTTCTTATTTGAAATCATATAGTTCTTTACAATCATAGTTCTTTACAAAGTAATTTTAAGTGAGGTGGGTCACTTTGAAGTTAGTGAAAATGATGAAATTACATTTTGAATTTTGATATTTAATCAGTAGCCTTTTAAAAAGAGTTCATGGTAAGCTCAAACAAAACATTATCTAGGTTAAGTAGAATGAAGGGTATATTCAAGTTTTTAGTGTTTGGCAGATTGCTTTTAAAAAGAAAGATCTAAATGATGTAAGTGGACCAATCAGCCCCTATAAATATATAATTCTGCCTTAGCAGATGATTGTAAGGCATTAAAATGCTAGAACTCTGCATTTTGTATATATTAATGACCGGTTTCAATTTGAAAGGAAAGTACCTTATCCCCAAACTTGGTATCATTGAAAAGTAAAATAATCTTTACAACTGTATAAGTTTTATTGATGTTTTGTGAGTAGTTAAAATTGATCTGATGGTTTATAACAAGAAGACCAACACACATTTTATGTACATTCATGACATACTCTATTTCAGCTTAAAAGAAAACTATTTTCTCCTTTTTGTTTGTTCACAAATACAGTATTGTTGGAAAATAACGAATAATCTTTACAGCAATATAAGATTTACTAATTTCATGTCAGGTCAGAATTAGTTACTTTTTTTTCTTTTTTTTTTTCTTTTTTTTTTCTTTTTTTTTCTTTAAAAAATGATGATCCAACAAAAACAATCACCCTATGCAACAAATAACGATTAAATGTTGGTGTCTTGTTTCAATTTTACCATTCTCTACTTTTCATGTGAAAAATGTAAACAGTGAATTTAAATCCTCCCAGATGACTAGTTAAAAACCAGATTGCTGTAAAGATTGTTCATTCAGCTTTATAACAAAACCAAATTTATTGATATACAATATGAAAAAGATCCTTTTCTACAAGGTTAGAAGAGGAGAGTACAGAATATATCCAAACAAGGTGACCTATCTCATTTAAAACACATTTCTGAAACAATAAAATCATAACTACAGAATAAAAGTGTTATGTCTCTGAATTTATTTTTTTGCTTCCTAGAAATATTCTCGATCTACCATTCTGAAATATTTTGTGAATGGAAAAGTTTTTCCTAATTATTTTTATTACCTCTCATTTTTCTGTCTTTTTTTTACCTTAGTTTTTAACTTTTCTCCCCCACTCACCCATTTCCATTGTACTTTCATCTGTTAAATGTAATTTCTAATTTACATATGAAAAGGACATTTAATTCTGTCAGTGTTAACTTGCTGTAGGTGCAAAAATTATTTTTTCCTAATAGCTAAAAATGCTTTGGCAGAGTTGATCTATGTTTGGAATGTTTTCCATCTATATTCTTTATTACATTCATTGTTTTATGGAAATGATCTGGTATGCTGTCTATGGTAAGAGTGATTAATTACTAGTGCCCACCCTTTGCAACAAATGTATGCTGAGCCTGAGAAAAACTTAATGTTCAGCAGTGAGAAAGATATTGACATTGTTTCCTGATTCTCTGGCTTGTTTAACAAGAAAAACATGACATTGCATCTTCACAAAATGCACCTTTCATTTCCACTCCTAATTACCCTAAATATCTGGTCAATTATTCAAATGTTATTTCCCTCTTGATGTCTGCAAATGAGTTTCCATAAACACACACTCACACACAGCTATAGACAGTTTTTATCTGCCTCAGTTATTCTAAGGTACCTTCAATGTTTCATTTTTAAATCAAATATAATCATTTATTTTTCATTTATTTATTTTATTTTATTAGATGAAGTGTTATAAATCATTATTTTAAATTTTTGACTACTTTTTACCTTCATCTTAATATTTTATTAGTTGCTTTTTATTCTTAGGCATGTTTTTAATTATTTTCCTTCTTAAATTTGTTGCTTTATTTTAGTTATCTGATATTTAAATATTAAACTTAAAAACAAAAATATTCAATAACAAAATCTTATCTTTTCTAACTCTTTTATTGATGATAGATTGCTTTTTTAAAAACCATCTACATGGGTTAGAATTTTACGGGGAAACATTTGATTAACATAGTGCATAAAAAAGATTTATTTTTAATTTTTTTTTTTTTTTTTTTTTTTTTTTTTTCATATTTAAAATAAAAAATGTATCATTTGGATTTTTAAAACTTTTTTCTAGGCAATCATATTTTTAACTAAATCAAAATGTGGTTCTGTATCCATATTAACCTTTTAGATATATATTATTCAA
Organism: Architeuthis dux; assembly: GCA_006491835.1. Taxonomy (NCBI): domain Eukaryota; kingdom Metazoa; phylum Mollusca; class Cephalopoda; order Oegopsida; family Architeuthidae; genus Architeuthis; species Architeuthis dux. Next base: position 4,885,839 of record VCCN01000192.1, on the reverse strand, counting down.
TATTCTGTATGCCATTCCCTACAAATTGTTTCTGTTTGTATTTGTTATAAATCTCCTGAGATGGAATTCTATATGAATAAATTGTTTTGAAATTAAGCAGCTCTGTACTTAGTAAATAAAAACTTAGTATGCTCGTGCAAACAAATATTAATTCAATTGTAATGTATTGAAAAATTTGAGTATAAAAGCAGATTTTCCTGACAGTCTCTTTATTATCTGTCTGAATGAAGGCTTCAGTAGAATATGTTTATAAGTTTTTTTTTTAATTTGTAGGGATAAAAAGTAACAGGAAATTAAAGGTCAACTATTTTTTCTGTTGTTGCTTTTTCTAAGGCATAAGGAATTTTTCAAGCTTTACATTTTTGTTTGGTATTTTTTTTTTTCTAATGTTTTGTTCCTCCTTTAGTTGGTTAGTTTGATCTTTTATTTGCTTTAATTTTCTGTTTTACTGTAAACCACTTTAAAGCACTCTAGGAAAATTCTTGGTAATTGAACTGTGCTTAAGTCTGCTAAAAACTATAAAAATATGAAATAATATGACTAAATAAAATACTATTTGACCGTTATAAGTAAATAATTTAAGTATATCTTTGTTCAGAATTGAACCTCTTTACTAAGAGGAGTGGATGCCATTGATATTCAGCTCTCGATTGCTCCTGTTTTGATCTTAATGTTAGTTAAATGAACACTGCTTGGGGCAATGTGATTTTTGCTATAGGATGTGCCAACTAGTTTGACTGACAGACAATTGAGTTGAGCTTTGCCTTGCACCTCTTTTTTTTCTTATTTCTTATCAAAGAATCAACACAACCTGATTTCCTCTCCTCTTTGGCAGACTTTGGATGCGGATTACTCTAAGAACCAAGAACCACTTCTGGGAGTCTTATCTCACATGCTGTCAGGAAAGAGCTTTGAGCTCATACTTGCAGCTGCTGCGGCCACTGGAAAATTGCAGAGTTTTGCCATCAAACTTGTCAAGTAAGTAAACAAATGCAGCATATTCAAACTTTATGAAGTTGTTACACACTCTGGATACAATGAAAATATAGTATTTTGTTGCCCCCTTATCCTGTTTTGCAACCTTTTTCTCTGCCTCAACACATATATGCATAATCTGTCGGCGAGAAGGAAGCATTTATCTGTAAAAATTACTTGATAACCACCAGAGTATTTGATTTTGTGGAAGGTAGGAAATACTAATTTTGTTTGGCAAACTATAATCCACAAACCCCTTTTTATTTAATTTTTTTGTTTACCCTCCCTCTTTTTGTTGCCTGTGTCTGACTATTATCTGGCACTCTGAGAGCTCTTTCATATACATTAAAAAATGTTAGTACTGAAATATATTGACATTTATTTATAAAAGGGTTTATGGGTTTATTTTCTGATAGTAAGTAATAAACCAAACAAAGATTATAATCATAACCAATTGTTATCCGATTATTTTAAATCTTCTGATAGAAAATTATATATAAACACTTTTGATTGGAAAAGCAAACGGATCTAATTACCCTACTGAACGTATGCTACCTTAGACAGATATATTGCAAAAACTTCCTGTATTCAGTTTTCAAAATAATTCAATGAAAAATTGGGAACAACCTGAGTAGAAAAAGAATCACATACAATAAAAACTTCCTTGATGAATTATTAAAAGTTAGCTGGTTCAATTTGAGCTGACTACAGTTGACCAAAACTTGGTTAACCTTTATAGCACTGCCAGGCCGATATATCAGACTCAATAACATAGCACTACACAGGCGATATATTGGTTTAAAAGCTTAAAAACTGAAGAAACCTTTGGTGACAGTTTAGGTTGACTGTTGTTTTTTGCTATATGGTCAAAAAGGCCATAGCACTAAAAGGGTTAATATTATTTTCATGTTAAATAGGTATCGATATATTCTCTAGTCTGTCCTCTTTTAAGGACAGATTTAGAAATATGTAAAAAAAAATATATTTATTTATTTTCAGACTTATAATTTTGGACACATGCAACACATTTCCTGATTGTTTTATTTGTAACATTGGTGAAAATCTATGCAAATGTTTATTTTCAACACCATCATTGACCTTTCTTGAAATATTCATATTGATGCATTAAAAACTTTTTTCCCTATTTGTTTAAATTTAGTGAAAAGTTTTAATAATTAAAATGAAAACTGACCTTAAAATATAAACATTAAATTTATTTAACTCCTATTAAATGCAGCTTATTTTTTAAATTGGTTCTTCAATCCCCCTTTTAAGAAAAGTTACTTTATTAAAGTCATTCTTAAATTTATTTTGATTTGATTTCTTATACAAGCATTAATGTCCAATCCTAATATTCAGTCTTATTCTTAATTAATCACCTACCAAAGGTTTAGGTTAATCATGTGTTCACACATTTATATGTATCTATCTATCTGGACTTTGCCTTAACAGTTCATAGTAGAAACTTTTGCACACACATTCCCCTCAATGAGTAGGGGAAAATGTTGTTTTTTTTTGTTTTTGTTTTTTTAAATTCCCCTCCAAAATAGGGTTTTAGCGGGGGTTCAATTTTCAATGTAAGCTTATGCTAAATTGTTTTTTTTTTTAAGAAATTTTTTAGTGATCACAGCCCAACTTTCTAATTGATCACCCCCAACACAGCATATATGGGTGGTGGTGATTCATAATTTCCCTTGTAATGCTAGTTTATATTTTGTCTGAGTAGCTATAAATTATCTTTTGCGATTTGCAATATAATCAAATAGATTCCTTGAAATAAGCAACTTTTTTTATTGTTAGCTAAATTATATTTTGTAATTGTAATTATTCTAATAAGATCTTTCTGGTGTTTTAGGTTTAATGAATTTGCTCGTCAAGCTACTGGAGAAGGTGGCAAGGCAGCCAACACACGGGCCCTGCTGTTTGATATTTCTTTCCTGATGCTATGCCACATAGCACAACTTTATGGAACTGAGGTAAACTTTCGTTTTACTTAGGTACTGTAACAAAATTATTAGGGATATTAGAGAAAACCGTTGATTTTTAACTTTGTTTAAAGTTTTAATTTTAAAGCATTAAAATATTATTTCAATGTTTCTATTTTTAAATATTTCAAAACTAAAATTAATTTTTGTTCATTACTGACCATTAATACTAAATTAATTTTCAATAGTCTAAAGCCACATCAGGTTGAACTCCACACTTGAATGACTAATGCATTCAGTCAACATTTGATTATGTGCTGCCTCTTTGATTTTGTGTTTCCAACAGCCTTCTCTGAACAATTTCTCAGAGGAAGGCTGAAGAATGGCTCAGCCGAAACGTGTTAACACGAACAACAAGGAGTTCAATCGTCCCAAGAACTATTTGAATGTTAATGACCCTTCTCAAAACTATAGAAAATAGTTATGTTTATATTTTGTCACCAAGTAAAAGTATTTTTATCATTATCCAATAAGTCATTTCTTTGTCTTTCAAAGATTATAACATCAAGTCCTGATTGCTCTGAATCTTTCTTTGCTCAATGGGCACTGAAATGCTTGCCTGAGGATGGCAAGTATAAATGTATTGATAACAGTAGTCCAAGTGACCAACATAAGGTGGATCTCCTCCTCAACCAGTTCACAAATGGTGGGGAACATAAAAACAGGTATTAAACTAAAAATCTTTTTGTTTTATTTCATGCTTCCTATGGTTATCTCAATTTTCGATTTTTTTTTTTTTTTTTTTTTTTTTTTTTTTTTTTTTTTTTTTTTTTTGAAATAGCACATTTAGAGTAATTAAAAGTTCATGTTGTAATTACCAATAAATTCAAAATTTTTACATCAAGAGAGAAAACATTTAGATAACATATACCATTTTTACCTGTAATTAAAATGTTAATTTCTTTCTCATAACATTTTTTCCATGATTTATTATTTCTATATTATAACAGTCAAAATATACTTGCATTAAGGAACTCCTTGACGATTTAATATGCAATTAGAATAATTAGGCCTTAGCATTGATAGCTATTTCTAATTTTCAAAAAAATAATTTGTGTTTGATGCTTTTGATATATGGTCTGCAGCTATTATTCTCTTGATAGCATGGCACGTTGGCATGAAGTCTGCATGAATGCTCCATTTGCCATGCAAGAAGTTCTGTTTGCTTGGGAACATGGTGCTCTTTCAGCTGACAATGTTAAAGTAAGTTAACTTTAGATATTTTATTCCATTTCATTTTATCTAAGAATTCTTCTACATTCTGACAATAATTGGTTAACATTGTTACCATTTCTTCTTTTAAGTTTTGTTATCTATTTCTTTAATCTTTTTAAGGATTATTATATGTTAATTTAATATATATTTTGAATTTGATCAAAATGTGTTTTAATTTTCTTCTTTATAGAATTTTTTATTAGGATTGATTTGTTTCTCAGTTTTTCATTTTTCTCTAATTGTTAGGATTGGCATGAATTTATAATGATTTCTTATTCATTTAAAAACTTAGGAAGCTGAAGATAATTTTTAAATTGCCTGTACTTATAAATATTTTTAAACATTAAAATCTTTCCAAATATACTTATGCTATACAGAAGTTATTTTCTCAACAGTTTATTAAATTAAAGTGGATGTGATTTAATGTCAAAATGATTCTTTGTATTTTCATATTTATGTGTTGCTGACTTTTTTTACAATTCAGATTTGGTCTTTTTCTTTTCTTTTAAAAAAAAAATTTTTTTTAGACAATTTTGGACTGTGTAAAGAAAAAGATGTGTTGCTTGCCTGTAGTAGTATCAGCTTGGCTATGTAGTTACATGAACACAGTTGGTGAAGAAGCAAGGTCTAAGCCACTGAATATGTTAGAACAACTAATAAGGATCAATCCTGAATCCCAAGGACAATATCCATCTGAAAACTATCATGAACGGTACAATGTTTTAATATTGTGTTTACTGTTTTGTATTTAGTCATATAATCTTTAAATTTTAAAGTGAAGCTAAGGGGTGGGGAGTGTATTTTTTCCTCATTTTGTATTATCTTTCCATCCAGCATCCTACGTATCCAAAAAAGCCAGTGTCTTTTCATGTAAACCGATTTTCTTTTTCTTGAACTTTTCCAAATTCCTAACTACCTCCAACACACATTACTTAGTTTCCATTTCATACCTATAATATACCAAGGCCAAACCTCACCTGCCCTGACACTGCTACCATGTGGGGCCTTTCCTCTTCAAACTCCAGCTTCCAACTCTTTCATTTCCTGACCCCAAGAATACTCAACTGCTGCATTCTGAATGGACAAGCTACTCCTTGTTCCAAACTGCTAGCTTCCTCAGAATGAACAGATCAATAATTAGTGGGGAGTCAGTCCCTTACAAAGAATTTAGTGGAAGGGAACCAATGTCATAATGTCTAAGAAATGACTTCAAAGTTTAAATAGTAACAACTGCAGAGCATTTAAATCAAATTGGAAAACAAGGCATTTTGATTTTTTGCTGTTGTCTTTAGCAAAAGAAAATTTATGCATTTCTTGACTTAATGTCAACTTGTCTTTATAAAATGAGAAAATCTACCAAAAGAGACAATCTGCACAGGGGTGTAACTCAACTGAGGCAACAAAGCCAAATACTGCAGCAAAAGAGGTTAGTCAGTGGTTGGCAATTTGAAACAACTATTTTTCATTACACTTCTGAAACGGCTGGAATACACAAGAAAACAAAGAACTCTGCACATGTGAAAAATAGAAGTATTTGCAAAAATACAGTTACAGGTTAGCCATATGAGGCTCTGAAAGTACAAAACTGTGTTACAAAATCACGACTATTTACCTGACCTGCTTTTCACAGATGACCAATACTTCTATAATTTTTGCAAAAATGATTTTATCATGTAAATTCTATTTGAGATCTCGATTAAACAAGCCAAAAATATGGATCCCATATATTCCAGCTGTTTAGTTATGACTGCACTTTTGGGTGCTTTCATACCTCAAAACTTAAAAACAATATAAATTTGTTTATCACTATTCCTTATAAAACAAGTGTGTAGAGTTTCTTAATCAGAATTTATTTATAAGTCTTTCACTCACCATGAGAACACTATTAAAGCATTTAAAACTTTCAAATTGAAAAGCCTAAATAGAATTTCTTAAAGGCTTTGAAACTTATTAAATATTATTTTGTTTGAAGTATGTGCAAAATGCTTGATGAATTCAATATCCTTATTTGCTTTTTTTTTTCTTTTTTTTTTTTTTTAAACTTTCAGATCTCATCTAATGAGTATAATTTTGTGCAAGATGAGCAATGACATATTACCTGCCTCTAGTCGCTCTACAGCTCAACAGTACATTCCACCAAAAGCTTTACCTGGTGAAGTGATGGACAAAACCACGCAGGCAATATTTGACAAAGGATGGGTAGATTTACGAAGTTTACATGCACTTGAACAGCTGCTGAATCTGTGTGGTTCAGATTGGTTTACTGATAGAACTGTTGCAGTAAGTTCATTTTTTTTTTTTATTATGTTTACTTTGTTTTTGTTTCAACATTTTAACTCATTCCTCCCTGAAAACGACTGCAGGCGTGATTTTTAAAAAAAAGGGGGGAAAAGTCATTCCTCCCTGACAATGCCTGAAAAAATGCTCTAGTTCCCTGAGCCCGTCTGGAGTCGGCTATGTAGCGTTTGTTAAATCGGCTCTGATTAGTCATATTAGTGGTTTCTAGGGGATTCCTTAGAATCTCAATCAATCAAAATGAAGCTTACAAATCCATATGGGGACACCTTTAACCTAGTTCTGTCTTTTATTTATTAACGATAAACGAAAACGAGGGAAATTTCAAATCTCTATCACTATACGTGGTATTCTAAAATGCATTCTAGTGACTTCAGTGATTCGGAATTTGAGGGATTTTCGCATGAAACTGTACAAACTGCTCCAAGAAATATTTTACAACAGGATTCTATCAACATCTCTGGTGTTAATAGAATAATTTTTATGAAGATTCAAGCGACTCCGAGGTCGAAAATTACGATCTTTTAAACAATGGAAGTAGCGATCACTTGCTTGCAGAATGTAAACATTGATGATATTGCTAAAAAAACACATTTAAATTTAAATCATATGCAAATTTAAATCATGACAATGCCAATCAATCGATATTTTTTTCAATTAACCTTTTGCTGGTTATATTTCACCGGACTTAGAAATGATACATTGGGAATAATCACTGAAAATTTAGTAAGTGTACATTTAATATTAAAAGATATAGAAATTTATTTACTGCCCAGTATTTTTCTTGGTCAGCAACAGGCAGTTAGATTAGTTTTAGGGAACAAGGCACATTGTTAGACGAAGGGAAATAATTCTGAAAGCAGCTGTTTGTATGTTTCACTTTCAAACAAAGAAATTACTGAACAGTTACATTAAAATTCTATAAGATATTGTTTTTATGGAAAGAATTTTTTGACTGAGCTATTTACAGAAAATATTGGCATAAGTTTTCATTTATCGATCCTTCATTTAAAAGGGTAACTATCTTTACCTAACTATATCTGTTCAAAATAGACTGCCATAGTAATTAAGCATTGGCTACTACACACATTAAACAATTGCTCTGATAGTGTCAACTAATCATCTACTAAATTCGATACATAATAGTTGTTAATTTCACAGACATTGATTGCAGGATTAATACAAATTAAAACACAAACTTATTAAATCCTTGGCAAGGATTTAATAATAAATAAATAATCCTGTCATTTTTGATGGGTACTATGCTAATTTCAAATAAAAAATGATTAGATCAAATATCAAGTGTTATTTTTTTGTGTGATGTATATTTCATAGAGGATTGTTGTTTTAATATAATTTATTTACTTTTAGTAACGAAAGAGTAAAATAGAATTATTTTAGCTAATTGAGCATTGCTCTGGTTATAATTCCTGAGGACAGAAAATATCTCTGGTCTTTTGTTTTTTGCTCTGCATAATTTTTATATCATCATCTTATGAAATGTATTTTTTTTTTTTTTTTTTTTTTTTCAAGATGATGCTTACCAGTAATCGCCTTGAAGATTTGTCCCTGTCTTTGAGTATATCATTTGCCTTGTGTCATATGGATCTGGAAAACATAACCTTAAGTTTACTTATTCACACACTGCCGAACATCCTTAGATCACCTCACAAAATGCATATGCTAATCAATCCACGAGGGTCTATACTTGCTAAACTCTGCGTCATGTGTATTGTTGGAGCCCAGACAGCAAGATTGAATAGCAAAGGTATTTTGCATTATGACTTTTCAGATTTTTAAAAAATATTCTGTATGTTACTGTCCTTGATAAGGATATGTACCTTTTTGGCATGTCTGATTGTAATAAGCAACAAAAGTCTGAGTTTGTTTGCTAAATGTTCTTCTCTAACTAATCATCATCCCAAAATTCATTGCATCTTAATCATTATCAATGAATATATAGATACACATATGTTAATATTAATAAATTTAGACATTTCTTGTGGTATATATAAATTGTATGCATTATTGACAAATGAATATATTCTAAGTAAATTAAATTTATTGTTTTAAGTATAATTAAATGTCCTTTCTGTGTAAAGTTACATTTCATTATACTATTATTTTTTTTTTCAGCTGCTGATTCATTCCAGTTCACAAAAAGAGGACGTAAACGTCCTTTGCATGAAGTTGATTGGGAGGTAAAATGCAAATTTTATTTACTCTTAGGAAAACTACTATTTCATTGTTCTTTAAACTGTGTGGTTATTTACTAAGCTTTGCTTAGTCTGGCACAGGGCCATAAGAACAGGACACCCACTACACTAGCAGTGGTCTGCAAGACTAGCCTTCTAACTCTTGTTCTGATTTTAAAACTGTATTTTCTGCTTCTTGAAATGGCTTAATTTACAAAACTATTTGCATTAAATCATTGAAGATTGTATCTACACAGTCAAGATCTTCAGTTCCAAATGTTTTATTTTAATTGTTTTTAGTATACTTTTAATTAGTAATAGGATTTGAACCATTGTTCACAAAATACTATTTATACTATATGTAATCTTTTATTAAAAGAAATGTATTCATGTATTTGTAATTGAAATAATTTTGGCTACCAGATTTCTGTTTTTACTTTAAAAAATTACACAGAAATAAATTATGCTTAGTTCTACATACAGTATTTAACACTGTATAATGCACCACCTAATAAAATAATTGAATCTTTTTAATGGATAAATGAAAATATATGAAATTCAACAGCTTTGGAAAATCTATTCACTATTATCGAAATTTTCAAATTCTGAAAATTCCTGACTATCTTCTTCACTCAGAAAATTCTGTTGATGCATGATTGCTTCAAATGCTGCCCAAAACTTAACCTTTGTGCATAGTGCTCTGATACTGTATGTGCTAAATTTAAATAAATGTGAAAGATTGTAACTAATGTAGATGTAAATATGCTTATGAAACACACAGTAATTTGTGTCTTCAGTTCATCTATTGATGAAATTTTCTTTTCTACAGGAGCCTGAAGATGAGAATCGTCCAAGCAAAATGCGTAAAGTGCATGAACCTCAGATAACATTAGATTCAGAAGGATTTAACTTGGGTATGTGTTGTTATTGTCTTTCTCTTCCCTATTTATTTTTGTGCAAATTGTGTCTTTACTAACTTGTCACAATGTTTTTCTTTTCAGAATTTATCACTGCCAAAGAAGAAGGTGAACCATCTCCCCCCTATGATACAAAGGACCCATTAAATCGAGCTGTCTGTAAGTAAATTGAAGTCATTAAACAAAGTTTCTCTAGGGAAATATTTTAGCAATGATTTTGGTTTTCATTTCTATAAATATATCAGCAGTTTGTGCTTTTTAAATGATTTTTAATTGTCAAACTCCAGGACAAAGTCAGGAGTTGACTTTGTTCTTGTTACAGTAGGAAAACCATCCTTACCAAAATTAGGGGTGTAAACCGATATGTAAAATCTCCATTCCCCTAACGTGATTTTAACTCACGAGTAAGTGATTGGTAGCTGGCGGTCTTACTGATGGAGGTAAATTGACAAGTCTTAGATATTAATGAAAATTTATCCTACAGATATGCAAGGGCTTATTGAATTCTAATAAATAAATACAGAAAAAAATATACTCCTTGACCCTGCAGCAGCCAGTCTTGTTGTTATTTGCTTTTGTTTATCTATGGATGACACTTCTTTTAGTATTCATTCTTTCTCTCTGCTTTGTCGTCGTCTCCTAGCAAAAACTGCTGTGAAGCTTCTTGAAAAATCTCTAAACATATCTTCATTTATGTTGTAGTACAGTATTTGCAGGTGTATGAGTTGCATGCTTTACCAGGTTGCATTTCCATGACTACTGCTCATCACAACTCACCCTAAATCTATAAATCACTGCCTTTGCTTATAGCAACCTATCCATAATACCAGGATACAGTGTATTATATTTTTTGTTTGTTTTGTGAATCTTATACGTTGGAAAATAGCATGTTTTTATTTGATTTGTTTGTTTTAATCAGAAAATAAACCAAAACTAGCAGATGAATTGTGATAGTTTAGCATTTTTGACATAATAGTCATAATTTTTAGAAAATAGTAATGTAATCAGAAATCTTGTAATTTGTTTTATCTATTATCCTAACCTGAAATGCATAAATAGCCAATGATACTGTCTTTTAAAAAGAAAGGTCAACATCGGTTTTTGCAAATCTAATAGAAAAATATACACTTGAAAAAGTCAGTTCTATTTAGTGTAAAAAGGGGACTGAAATAGGATTTCCCTTTTTGAGGTCATTTATTTCTTAGAGCTATTAATAAAGTGCTTAAATTGAATAGTTTCTATATTCATTTTTGCCCATCAGTTCTGAATATTTTATTCAATCTGAATTTTCTCTTTGCAGTAAATTTGATGCAGATGATGAATTCCCTTCTCCACAGCAGCACCATAAGTCCTCGTACAGGTTTTGTAGCCTCTTTCATTCAGGAAGCTGTATTGTGTGGGAGGCAACATTCACGACTTATCCTTCAATTTATGCCTCCTGGAATGGTAAGTTTCTAGGCTTTCACTAAGTTTAGGATCCTAAACAACAATACTGCAAAGAGTGCAAATTTTGCATTACGGAAACACGGACAGAATATTTACTTTGAGTGTAAAGAGTAGATGGAAATGAAAAGGAACTTTTTGTAAGGAATTTGTCAGTTTTTGCTTGATAAAGCAAATATCAGAAGTTCATTTAGACGGATTTTCTTAAAAATGGAAAATACAGAATTTCTGTAATTTAATATAATAAAGTCACTTAACTCTACTCCTATAAATCATTTAAGATTAAGAACACTTTTAGTAAACTGGATGCCATTTGCAGAGGTTAGGGGTGCGAATAATGTTTGCTGAACACCACCAAAACACTTTCGGTCCACAGAAACCATAAACCTTTAGATAAACAAGCACTTTACCATTCACAATTGTAAATGTACAAATAAATAAATAAATACAGTAAAAAAAAAAAAATAAAAAAAATATACAGTTAATTAACAGAAACCATTTCATAAATCTACAGTTCAGTGACTTGGAAAATGTTTTTTATTTAATTCTTATAGTTAACTGGTTTGTGAGTATAAACAAGTTTTCAACCACGATTATCTCAGGTTTATATTGTCTACATAAATAATTTTTAGTTGATAATTTTCTACAATCTTCTTATTAATAACACAAAGTTCCAGACGGTTTTTTTTATCGACACATGTCACTCTTTGTCAAAAGTCTGTGGTAGTTGCTATATTATAAATATATGCTTTTATAATTTCCTAGACTTTTTATGTTTTGTTTATACTGTACAGCGTATTTTCTATAATGCGTCTTTTCACAGTATGCCG
>VCCN01000192.1:4833776-4849491 GCA_006491835.1 Architeuthis dux | reverse complement strand
TCTCTTATTTGTTCAACCTCATTTGCTTGCCATTCTGATACTACATGCTCAAAATCTAACCAAAATGGTTCAACTTGTTCCATAACCACATTCATCAAATACTTGTTTTTGCCTTTTGCTTTCCCTGCCCTGCTTATGACATTCAATTTTCTCCATTCTGGATCCTTGTCATTTGCAAGTCTGCATTTAATAGTTTGTCCTGGTTTGGGAGGCTCAATTGTTTTTGGAATAGAATTTTGTTTCAGTGGTCTACCTCTTCTCATAGTTTGATGCTGTTCAACACTGTCATCTGCTATTGGGGTTTCCACTTCGTCATCCATATCGTTTTCTTCACAAATGGGTATTTTTGAAGTTTCATTACACCCTTTTGTGGGGTGTTAAGTCCTCGGTCACATGTTCATCAGAATTAGGGAGCGCCCCCTACGTAAGGGCCATAACTCTGTACATAGAACATTTGTTATTAACAGGTCTCATTTCTTGGAAGTTGTGAATTAGATCCCTGGGTTAAGCAGTGCAGGAGTTAATCAGCTCAGTAGAGAAAGCAAATCAGAAGCACAAGAAAATGACATTACAAAGTCTGAAATCTCCAGGAAGGATACCAGACATGGTAAAAAGCCAAGAATGAGAACAATATTCTCCCCTGGAAGAAATAAAGGGTTCTATTCAACATTATCTGAAGATTACCAGATATGTCAGACTTCTGAAGAAAGTAAGAGTACAGTGATTAAAAACAGTTCTAATCTCATTTTAGCTGTAATTTTGAATCAATCTAAATAAGTTTACCTGAAATATAGCAAGCAAGATGCTTTACCTGCAGTTAATGAGGTCAATTAATTCTTCTATAATCGTCATCTTTCACAAAACAGATAGTTCTTTCAGTCTCTTGATATGATCTTGGCAAAATTAACTTAAATTATTTAATTTCTAAGTCAGAATCTATGTTTGAAGATTGTAATATTGTTGAGGGGGAGACAACTTACAGCCAACTTTTGAAAATTAAATTTCTGTTATTTATCACATTTTTGTGTACTATTTCCTCTCAAAATCTGGAACTGTTTGAATATGCTTATAGATTTAATCTTAATCCTTTTCTGATATAATGTCATTCCCCACTCAATAGATTTTTATTTTCTATCTATAATAGGAAGATGTTACCAGATATTCTTTTTGTATTTCTCGTTGTAATATGCTTTGTTAGTGCAAATGTTGCTACTGCACTGAAATAAAAATGCCCTGACAAAATGACAAAGAAAATTCAGTTCTCTTTTACTAATTCAAGAAACTTTAAATCAGTCAGCTCCAGATTACTGAAAATTCTAAACCATTGTAGGTTAGATGTAGGCAGAATATCTTATTGCTGTGGATATAACTATTATAAACTTAAACATATCCTGGGCTTACTGGATTTCTTTATAACAATGAAACTATCAGATCACTGAAATAGAGCATGTTATATGAAAAAAGTTGATAAATTATCTTAATTTCTTGAAATCCATTTTGACTGACAAGCCATTTAACATAGTTAAATAAACATTTTTTTTAAATACGTTATTATTTACAATAAATTATTGATTACCAAAATGTCCCAATATGCTGTGGTTAGCCTCAAATTGATATTTCAAACCATTCACATAGCAAAGTTATTAAATTCTAAACATACTTTGATTAGGCATTGTTTGGCTATATCCAAATCCTTTTTTTGTACTATGAAGTGTTCTATTGATTGTCCATGACAGACAAGGATATAATTTTTTATGGTAAAACATTTAGAGTGGACCTCTTAACTTGCTCTAGGTCTCATGTTCTTTCTGAAATGATCATGTTACAACTCATTTTTCTAAATATCCGATTTTTGTGCAAACTTGAGATTTTCCTTTATCAGAACATCCTTCGGAAACGAAAGCACTTAACAAAATATTCCATATATGTTACTTGAACTATTGGTTTTAATTCCCCAACACAGAAAAAATTGAGTTTTACTTCCTGTATACAGCATTTTCAATTCCTGGTACAAAAAAAATATTTGTGCAACTCATTGAAATTTTCTTCAAAGGAGTAATATTTTCTTGCTTCGCGCACAGTATTATACAGTGATACCTCACTTAAAGAGGGCAAACCATTCCATGAAACGTCTTGTTAGATGAAAATTTTGATGTTATAATTATGTTGATTGCAACCCCGTGGGGTCTGAATAATCCTTAAAAAATGCCCCATAACACCAAAAATAGACATCAACAGACAGAAAAATAGATGGTGGAACAAGGACATTCTGTCCTCACACTTTGGAACCCCCCCCCCCCCTGATCCCAACGACATCTACCTGAAGAAGGCTGTAGGGTACAATAGCCGAAAAACTGTGTTCAAAAGAAAAACCAAGATGAAGACAACAGCCCGAAAAAATCTGTATATTGATGATCCTTCTTCTGAAAAATTTGAACCTCTCGCTAGGTGAAATTTTGTTATAAGACTTCTTCACTATGAAAGATACCACTGTATATGACTTTCAGGTTTAATTGTTTCAAGTTCTTGTGATGGTTGGGTTAAATGTCTGTAAGGTATGGCAACTGAAAGTTAGGAATAGATGGGTGGGATAAAGTTGTCAGTCACAGATAGTGGAAACAGGGTTGTGTCTTGGGTGTGGCTGAAGGGCACTCAGCTCTCATTTGTTCAGGAAGGGGTTTGATGTGGGGCATGTATGTTAGAAGCTTCAAAGAACAGGCACTGAAGATCTGCTCCTCTATGCCTGATATCTGTCAGCATCACTTCACAGGATTCTAATTAGTGTCTATCTTCCTCTCTCTCCAAGATACCTGGGAACTAGCATACAAACTGAGATCTATGAATCATAATTGGAATAGCAGTGTGTACCATTTTTTTTGCTGCTTTATGTTTCTCCTGATATTTGATGGCAATGGTGTTTTGTGCTATATAGCATTGGAGTGGTTGTGAGTGTTACCAGAATTCACTCTTGAAAACAATGACCACATGTTTTGGTTGATGATAAAGATTGTCAAAGGAACAATGAATTCTGTTAGTTCAGTGACATGAAATCATTAAAAAAAAGCACATTCTGTTTTTGTTGGCAGATGGCATTATTTTTTAAAAAAACCTTTGATTGTATTGTGACAGCTATCATGTAAATAGTATGATTTGAAAAGAATTTGTCAGAATTGATATATTTTTGTTTATTGATTCTAACATGGAAGATGGAAGAAAATGAGCAAAATCTTTGGCATATTATGCTTTTTTTTTTATTTAAGTGCAGTTTATAGAGAAGGCAGTGTGAATGATCGCTGTGTCAGTACTGGAATTGAGGTTGATAGTGATCAAATGAAGACATTACTTGAGAATAATCAACATTATATGAGACAGGAGATAGCCAACATACTCAAAATAAATAGTATTCCAAGGGAAATTATGAATCAATGCCAACCATATATGCCGTGTTGGGGGTGATCAATGAATAAGTTACTTCTCTCGCTCTTCTTTTGTTGGTTTATGATCACTAAAAAAAGGTATGAATTTTCAAAACACAAGTGACTAATTTAGCATAAACATATATTGAACCTATTTAGGGGGGGAATTTTCAAAAAAACAAAACATTTTCCCTACTCATTGAGGAGAGTTTGTGTGAAAAATTTCAAATTTCTACTATGTTGGGGCTGGACAAAGTCCGGATACATATAAAGTATCCGGACTTTGTCCGTATTTACCAGATATTGTCAGAACACATGAATAACCTAAACCAGTGTTGTGGGTAGCGGTGATTAATATCCAAATCAATCATTTACATAAGCTTGGTTATGTTAATTTCTTTGATGTGTGGCTTCCACATAAGTAAATAAACCTACTAGATTGTATTCCATGCATAAATTGATACTTAAATGTAATTAGAATGTTCAATTTTTTAAACAAAATGTCACAGGCAATGAAAAGTGAATAATTTACAACAATGTGGAATGCAAGAGATCATGGAGCAAGCAAAATGAGGCCAGTTCTCATCCAAAGAATGAAAGAAAGAGTGATGTGTTGTATAGTGAGATTAGAAATGAGTTCTCTATTACGAGGTCCTTCTGGAGAAGCAATGATTGATTCGAACACGAACTACTCCCAATTAGACCAATTTAAAGAATCAATTGACAAAAAGCATCTGGAATAAGTTAAGAGAAAGATTCTTATATTCCATCTGGAATAAGTTTGGCTGCCTTTTCCTTTGATGACTGGGCAAAAATTGTTACAGCTTGGTTGGAATGTTTTCACTCATCGTCCGTATTTACCCAATATTGGACCTTCAGATTACCATTTATTCTGGTCTTTAAAGAATTTTCTTTATGAAAAAATTTGAATGTTTTTTTGCTGAGGATGATAACAAATTGTGTGAGGATGGAATTATGAAGTTGCCTGGAAGATGGCAGAAGATAGTGGAACAAAACCATGAATATGTTGTTCAATACAGTTAATGTTAAAAATAAAATTGAAAAATTGGCTTTTATTTTTACTTAATAAACCAAACAAACCTTTTGGCCAACTATACAAGAATTTGTCATTGAGCAAATAGATTGTTAACCTTGTTGGGCCTCTAGGGTGGGGAACAAGCATGTCAGATAATCTTTTTATAAACAGTTTAAAACTATCTAAAATGAATCAAATTACCCAGGGTTCTTATTTTCTGCCGTCCAGACTGCTAATCACATAGAGAAGTCTCCATTCTTATTATATAGTAGATTATAATGATAAAAACACAATGCCAAACAAAGAGCTCATCTGTTTGAGATCTATTGCTTTGTTCATTCCATTTATATTAAGTGTGCTTTAAAAGCCATTTCAAATCTTTATAAAGGAAATTGCACTTGTATAGGATTGGTAAATGTTATGTTTTCACAGGAAATCCAAAAATTACTCCAATTATTCAAGTAGAGAAGGATTTCTTAAAGGTTTTGCTATTTTTACAGTTGTAATAAAGATCATAGTTAAAATAATATGACGGTTGTTTTTTTTGTCTGCACCAACAGAAGTGGAACAAGAAATAAGTTAGTTTATATAGTCTTGTTATTAATAAACAAAAAGCTAATGTAGGATATTGGCAAACTACCAACCAGGAGACTCTTAATTTAATGTTTTTATTGGTTGAGTTTCTTTTCCTTCTTGTATTCCTTAATATGCTGTAACTTGTAGAATAGCTGTTCTTGGGTATTGTGATAAAGGAAGTGTTTTTTGTTTTGTTTTTATTCTTTCCCCAGAAATTTTGTTCTGTTTATGTGAATTTGTGTATTTTGATTTCATTTATGCAATTATATACTTTAGGTTAATAAGATTTTATGAAAATATGGTATGAATAAAGAGTAAAACTGTTGACTAATGTGAGCTACTAAAAAATATAGGGCTGTGGAGTCAGTACACAAAATCTTTTGACTCTGACTTGTCAATTCATGAAACCCTGACTCCACTATTTGTAATTAGACTAATTATATATATCCTATATTTATTGAACTTACACGGAACCAGTAAAACTACTGAGTTTTGGATCACATAATTTTTCACCATTATAACCTTCTACAATACATTGCCACAGATAATATTTCCAATATGTTGTGATTGTAAAGTGCTAAAAAATTGCCAACTTTATTAAAACTCTTTTTGTCATTGTGAATTTGTGCAAGGGATTATATAAAATCCATAAATATATAATGTTTTGAAATTTGCTAAGAACTTGAAATCTGCCTTCAATGTAAATTAAAATATATCCTGGAAAGAAAAATATAGGTTAATTGAATGAAATTAGAAATTTTAGTGCATTATAATATAATGCATTAAAATGTGTAAAATTTCACTCCTCACCTCTAAATTGTAATATAATTTATATTACAATTTGGGGGTGCGGAGTGACATAAAAGTTACTAGCAGGATGTGAGGAGTGGCAAACAATTACCAGCACAGAAAACATAATCGAATTAGAGTTTTGGCCGAAGCTGCTTATGTTCACTTTGCACTAATACCCTTAGGAAAGGCATGAATCTACTACTCCTGTCCGGCTATGGGCAAATAACAGGGCAGTTGGAGCTGTTTAGTCCTGTAAGGCATTCCATCTAGGAGAAGGTTTGACAGAAAAAACCCACAGCAGACGCCATAGCTGGTCCCAAGCCCAGGTAAAGGGTTAAGCGAGGGGCTAGGGACTCCATCTCGTAAAAATCCTACTAGACCAGTAGAATTAGGAAGAGACCGTGAACAAATTTGCATAAAGATGAAAATCGGTTTATAGTTAGAGGAAATGGTATAAAAGAACATATCAAAAGTCCTCCAAAGTCCAAAAATAGGTTTTTGAGAAAAACTACCAAACATGATTAGTCTAATAGTGGTGATAACAGGGGATTGAGTTCAGTATGCAGGAGAGATATGCATGTCTAAGACAAGATGCAAACCCTATAAAAGGGGGCGTAACAGGAATTCTCACTGAAATTCTGTGGAAGGGTGGGCAATAGGCTATGAAGAACTGATCAAATTTTGTGGCGAATCCAGGAATTGTTTTTTTTTTTATTGGGAGATATTTTTATGTTCTTTTTTCATACATTATGTATATGTTGATGTCTGTCCACACGATATCTCCAAAACTTTGCAATGAATTTTAATGTTATTTTGTGGAGGGGTGGATAATAGGCTATGAAAGAAGTGATTACATTTTGGGGCGGATCCTTACTCAATTACATGTCTCTTCACACAATATCTCTAAAAGTTCACAATGAATTTAGATGACCATTTGTGGAAGGGTGGGCAATGGGCCATAGAAGAAGTGCTTAAATTTTGTATGCTATATATGTATGTATGATGCGTACAGGCTGCACTAATGGAGCTAGAAGGCTGAAAATTTTAACATTTACTTTTTTTTTTTACTTTTGAAAATTCCCCACAATAATAGATTTTTAGTGGAGGGTTAAATTTTCAAAGTAAGTTTATGTCAAATTGATCCCTTAGTTTATGTCCGGCAGCATTCACACTTGTTTTTGGAAAATTCAGACTTTTTTAGTGATCCAACAAAAAGCTAGAGAAGTAACTTATTCATTGATCACCTCCTTTTTTTTAATTGATTACTCCCAACACGACATGCTGCCATAAGACGTTGGTCACATGACAGTTTCTATTGAGTGACTAACCAAACCTGTTTTTTTCTTTTCTTTTTTTAATTACAAAAAAACAGCTTGAAATAACTAAAATAAAACTTATTTAAAAGTTTCATCGATTATGCCACATTTGAGAATAAAATTTTAAATTTTAAAATCACACTAAAAAAAAAATTCAGAGGAATTGATTTGATGAAAAATTAATTTAATGATCGTTCATCTGAATTGTGAAAAGAAGAAAATTTCCCTAATTTTTTTTTGTTACGATACCATGAAAAAGCTATTTTGTGATAAAGAGAATTTCTTTTTAAACTGTCAACACAGATCAATAACAGCTAAATGTTATCTTTGAAAGGGAATGTTGCTGATAGATTACATCATTTTTTAAAAAAAGTGCTAGTTGGTGGTAGTTGATAATGTTTCATTACTCCATCACATGACGATGAAGATACGTGCTAGGTTTAGAATAACAATCAAAGGCGTCATGTTGTGACATTGTATTGTCCAACAACTTTTATCCGGATTCATACAGTCTACTATTTTTGATCACTTTCTGACGTTTCATCCTCTGAAGAGTGTCAGATGAAAAAAGGTTTTTAGGGACTATTTTGTTTAATATATAACAATAAACTATGAAAATGAAAAATATTTTCAATTTCAGTGTTCTAAACCTTATAAATATTAACATTCTAAAACTTAAAAAAGTTTTTTAAAAAACCTTAAAATTTTAAAATTAACATTTTTATGAACGTAGTTCCGTCTTGTGTATGTCTTCTGATGATGAGGTATGTCTTTATAAATATATATAAATATTCTGCTTAATATGTAACTGCTAATTACAGGGATTTTAAAATTCTGTACCCCCAAAAGACTTTTCTATTATTTAACTCTTCCTTTTCTTGGCTTTCTATGCATTTGTCTTCATTTCCCTCCCCTGTCATCTTGTTTCTTGTCTTAAGTGGAACATAAGACCTAACATAGATTGTGACAAGCAGAATGATATTGTAGTGATAACTGATTGCATGGACTACTTTCTGAGCATAATTGAAAATTAAAATGATGGTTTGCTCTTTGTTTTTTTTTGTTTTAAATGAATTATCGCTTTCATTGAAACCTGAGAAGATTTAGAAAATCCTTCTATACCAAAAATAATGTTTTTGTTGTAGCTGCTAGTGCTATCTGTGTAGCTACCATTTTCTGTGACACTGAGTTTATATGTACTATGTCTTATCTCTCTTTCTAAATAAGATGTTGTTACGAGTTTATAAACTTTTACAAAAAGCAATGTCTGGCAAACTGTCAAATGCTAGTGCAATTCACTTCCAATAGCTTGCATGACAAGCATGTTTTCCCGCTCAACAAACACATGCCTCATTAAAATAGTTTTGCTAATATTTTCCTTTTCCTGTGCAAAGGAATCTTTACTGGACAAAAAATTCTGCTTGACGTCTACACGCTAATGGGACTGGTAGTGCCATCATCTCATTCAAGATGTTGAAAAATGATAAAAATATTAGTCGTAGTTTCTGATAATACATAATTGAGACCAACATTCTGTTCAACTATATAATGTCAATCATTTTCTCCCTAAAACTAAAAGCTTTTAAAACTTATTCTAGCTACTTGTTTAAAGTCAATTATGTAAATATTGTGTGTGTCTGTCTCGTGTTAAAGGGCTCAAGTATTAGTCAAAGTGGAATCTGAAATACCCCCCCCCCCCAACATACACACACACACTTTTACAAATGGTATTCTATATTTTATTGTTAATGGAATGACATTTTGTATCAATGAGCATCTAGCCCTAAATATATGGTCACTTTTATTATGCTTTATACTAAGCATAATAAAAGTGACCATATATTTAGGGCTAGATGCTCATTTTGTCACTAAACCTGTGCCAGAATGTTCTATTAACCTAGGTTAAAATAAACTTTACTATTCATTTTTAGTTGAGTGATTTCTGGTAAATATACATGGAATATATTTGATTTGGGAACTTTTCATTTGGCTTGAAGCAGTATTATTTATTAATTAATTATTTCAAATTGTAATGTCTTCTAATTTTGAAGTCCCACTAATATAAAACGACCCCCGTCTTTCACTTTCAAGTTGAAAATCACTGTCTTTTATTACCTCCTATTTTATTTATATCTCCTATCACAGTGATATCTAAATTTAACTATTTAAGCCTTTTCTATTTGTGTGCTTATTCATCTGAATTGGCTTAGAGTATAATCATCTTAGTATTTATCCCTTTTTAAAAGAAAATGTTTATTTTTAGAATGAACATACAGTCCAAGCAGTCATCTTGGCAAATGTCTAATAACTTTAAAATCCCTGTCATATAACAAAAGGAAAAATAAGTTTAAAATCTGGCACAGGATCACTATTTTGCTTTTTGATTTATGAAAATCATTTCTCTAAGTAAAAGAATACTTCCGATGGTTTCAAATTTTATTTGCTCCATCCTATCTCACTCTGGTGAAATCAAAGGCTATATCTTTGGCATTTACTACTAAATTCTTCCATTTACACTTTCTGATCATTTCCTCATTTTAGTCAAAATCATATTTGACCAGATTCCTTTTCTGGCTGCACAGTGAGATTAAACATTTTTAACATAGGAATATTTACAATTTGTTCAAACTGTCAAGAAATTATGCAATTATATACTCTCTCTCAGTTGCCGAAATATTTTTTTCTCTGGGACATCTGATTTGAGTTTAGAAAACTTAGCGTGAGAACTATTATTACAGTATATGTATGTTTACTCTTGTATAGATATTACAGTATATGTATGTTTACTCTTGTATAGATATTCATATTTAAGTAATTGTTAATATTCTATTAGAATATTAACAATTACTTAAATATGAATATGTTGCTGTCCAAAGATGAATACGCCACTACAGAAAAATATTTTTGGTACCAGAGTTTCAATGCTGTCATAAATAATACCTGATAATATCTGTTGATTGTGTAATGTTCTACTAGAAGTAATAAAATCCTGCTATGTTTGGTTTAGAAGACAATTAACTTTCTATTAAAAAGTGGTAGGGGTGTACTTATTTATGGCCGATAATGTACCTTAAAACCATCAAGTTGTGAAATAATATAACCAATCAGCTAATCTAATATTTTTATCTTATCTTTTTAAATAGTTTTATTTTGTAAAGATTTTAACTGTTCTTGCATTTCTAACACAGTCAAAATGAAGATTTCCTTGACTTGTATAAAATGTAATACTGAATACACCACCAAAATCCTATAATGCTAAGCTGTTAAGGAGTTCTATGGTTGCATGCTAAAAATGGAAGTAAATGTCACTACTATGTATGTTATGACTCATATAAGGGAAAAGCAATCTCATTCGTGCAAGTATCCTTCCTTTCTTTTTTTCCACATATAACACTTAGAGCGAAGCACTGTCTACTATGATTCAAATTTGAAAATTTAATTTTTAATGTGTAGTGTAAGATTTTGATTTAAAGCTTCTAATTAGGCTGGGAAGTTTACTAAAGAATATTAACACATGAATGCTTTGCATGTGAATTTTATCTTGAAAAGCTATGAAATGATTGCTATACATAAATTAAATTTTTCAGCTTTTAAAAATTTTATTTTATTAATCACTGCTACCAAAGGTTTAGGTTATTCATGTGTTCACACATTTATATGTATCTATCTATGTATCTGGATTTTGCCCAGCCCTAACCATACATAGTAAAAACTTGAAATTTTGTACACGCACTCCCCTCAATGAATAGGGAAAATGTTGTTTTTGTTTTTTTGTTTTTTGAAAATTCCCCTCCAAAATAGGGTTTTAGTGGGGGGGGGGGGTCAATTTTCAATGTAAGCTTATGCTAAATTACCAGTTTGTGCCCGCTTGTTTTCTGAAAATTCAGACATTTTTTAGTGATAACCCCCAACACATATTGAAATGTGATTATAAAATTTGTTTTTTTGTCTTTTCAGAATGTTTCTTCAGAGGTTTTTTATATTATTAATCATCTCATTATGCTATACTTGGATACTTTTGGGTTTAGTACAAGGTAAGAATTCAAGTTTCTTTTTTATAAATATGTCTGAAATTTAGGTTTAGGTCATTTCATTTTCATTTTCAAAATTTTCCACCCATTTAGTAAATTAGATGTAAATTGTCGTAGGTCATGTTTTTATGAATTTGTTTTTATTTTAATTTACTTTTTTATTTCTAAATCTAAAATTATTTAAAAATGTTGAATTTCAAAAAAAGAAAATTCAAATGCAGATTGTTACCAAACTAAATGTGTGGTTATATTAAGAATTAAAAGTGTTATAGTTCTGCATATTAAAATATGATAATTATAAAGACATTTATTAATTGGAAACCGGTGTTAGTGACTGATAAACGAGCGTCTTAAATTGTGTAAATAAATGTGATCGAACCTGTGTCAACCTTGGAAGCAGCCTTATATGCAGGCTCTGTTCTGACCATCTGAGCTAATGACGTCCACATGAAAAGCTAAATACGATCGTGAGAATAGAGGCAAGTAATGTGTAGGTCTGCTTTTCTTTGAGCTCAGATGGTCAGCGCAGAGCCTGAATATAAGGCTGCTTCCAAGGTGAACGCAGGTTCTATCCCCGCACAGCGCTCATTCTTTATTTATTTACAATATTTAGGCCGCTCGTTTATCAGTCGCTAACACTGGTGCTGAGCAAATATAGGTTCCCAATTAATAAATGTCTTTATAATTATATTCTGTTGGATATAAAATTATCCATTCTTTGACTTTCATATTAAAATATATAATGTAGCTGATTGATGGTACCTTGTGGTTGAAATATACTTAGCTTGGCAATGTAATGAGGATGGAGTCACTTATGAGAGAAAAACTGAAGAATTTGATACTTTTACTTTTTAAATGAGTGAAAATTAAGGTCCTCTTCCTGCCTCTGCCAATGTGGTAAATTTGACAATTGACTTGGTACTACAGGCGTCCCCCAATATAACATGGTTTTTTATAATGCAGTTCACGTTCGATATTTCAGGCTGGGTGCTATTTTACTATACCTTAAGACTATTTGATGACAGAGGTGACACAACTCCCATCCCACCCCCACTAAGAAATATATTTGACCAACTTTAAAAATGAAATTAATTAGGCAATTCTTTTGCCCCTTTCCTCTCAACAGCTCAGATACAGGGTGTCTGAAGATGCAGGAGCTGAGGTTTGGAAGGGTTAAGTTATTGATGTAAATATTTTGTTTAGTTTAGTTTTGTTTAGTACTAAAATTTGGTATACTTTGTAATATATTGTAGTTATTTTGGTGGTATTATTTAATTAAAAACAAACATTAAAGAATGCCTTTGTTTGTACAAATCTCACTTAGTTTTTATACAATAAATGATGTTTGCGTCTTTCTTCTATCGGCCATACCCACCCTGCAGTTATCGCGGCTCATTTATAACACGGTTGGCTTTCTTGGACCCCAACACCCTGTTTATAACAGAGGATGCCTGTATTTTTCTTTATGAAAACATCCTGGAAAATTTTTTATATATAATATTAGAAAGTTAAATAAAACATAGAATTAAAGAATAACATTCAATAAAATAAATAGATATAAAACATTGATATTGACAAAAAGAATAACACCTCTGGGTTGATTTTAAAATGTTATTGTGCGGGCCAAAAACAGGCTAATTTAATGGGGTGTGGTATGCCTCAAAACAGTTTCTGTCTTTGTTCAAGCACAAGTGTACTTTGCAAAGCTTGCAGATCACATTGGTGCGAATTATGTTGTCTTTGTGGCTACAATATTTGCATGTGGCTGACGAGTCCTCAGGTGATCATATATAGTCACTTACCCCATAAAGGGTTAAAAAGAATTGTCTGCATATCTTAAGTACCTTAAGTACTAAAAATTTTCTAAAATCTTTTAGTTTATATTTTTTATGCAGTTTATATTTTCTCATTTACTTATTAGATTTAATAACGAAATTCTCTCACTTAAGTTAATTTTAGACTGCTTTTCAGTACTAGTAGTATTTACATTTGTTGGGTGATTTATCACTTTTTTTTATCAAATTTCCATATTAAATAAAATAGCCAGATACAAGAAACCTGTTCATTTGTATCTCCGGTAAAATAGGTAGATTTTTAATTTTCCTTTGCTCTTAAAATGTTTGAAAAGGTGCATGGGAGAGACAGTCATAGTTTTTAAAAAATCATGTTTAAAAAGGAGTCTTGTTTTTGAAGCCTGGGTGACCTTTTAGTTATACAAAGTTTTACATCAATGTACTCATTCAAAAGAAAATAAGCCTATAAGAATGGAATTTTTTCCTTTTTATTAATCTATACTTAGAATTCCACTTTTAAGCTGACAATAGGTGGATCCATTGTTGATTATAGTGGTTTGTGAGTGGCAGGGGACATGTTTTCAGAGGTAGTGAGAAAGATCAAGCAAAAAAAAAATTGATTTATAAAAACATTCAAGGAAATAATGCAAAAAAATCTTTTCTCACAGTATATATTGATGTCTGTATACAAGGAAACAATTCCTGTTCATATCTCATACAAGCGATATAAAGAAAACATTCCTTATTTCTTTAAGTTTATAAGAGGTGACAAGAACATAGACTGACAACACTAACTTTCCTTTCAAATAACCTAAAAATATATTAGTTTTAGTTCTTCTCTTCACTGCCATATTATGGTTTCTTTAAGAGCTTTATATGGATGGTAAAAATAACTTGCATATGGATAATAACTTGGAGTATTTTATAGAGTAGATTGTTTTTTTTAAAAATATCTTTTTTCCAGCCTGGTCTCCATGTTAAAATTATGTTTTATTTTTGCTTTGCTAGTCAACCACCCACATTCAACCTAAAAAAATGTAAAATCCATGATATTGAATATTAATTTCTAATGCAAAAAAAAAACTAGCATTCTAAAGGAAAATATGAATCACTGCCACCTATATATGCTGTGTTAGGGGCGATCAATTAAAATGTTGGAAAAAGGGGTGATCAATGAATAAGTTACTTCTCTTGCTCCTTTTTTGGGCTGTGATCACTAAAAGAAAGTCTGAATTTTCAAAAAAAACAAGTGGGCACAAATAGTGACTAATTTAGCATAAACTTACATTGCATATTGACCCCCCCTCTAAAAACCTATGGGGGGATTTTCAACATAAAAATGACTTTCCCTACTCAATTAGGGGAGTGTGAGTGTGAAATTTCAAGTTTCTACTATGAACAGTTAGGGCTGGGCAAAGTCTGGATACATAGATAGATACATATAAATGTCAGAACACATAAATAACCTAAACCCAGCAATAAACCAGTGTTGTGGGTAGTGGTGATTAATTAAAAAAACACCAACATCACTTATGGGCTGCAGCAAAATAGTTCTATGTACCTGAGTGATAAGCCTCTTATACTATGTTCCTGATAGTAAGATAAGCAATAAGTCTTGTAGAATGACTTGAATGTTAAGTATTTACAATCTTATACCCAATGAGTGAAATGTGGGTGTGTTTATTTTAAGATTAATTCTGAACAGCTTGTTGTTAAAGTGTGCTTTACTACTATTTTGATATTTAAAAATTAGAGATTCAAAATGAAGCAGTAGCTTCCAATGAGATTTGTTGAACTTGCATTGCATTTCCATAAGAGATTCCTATTTCATGTGGAACATTGTAACCATCTAAGGCTACGAGTTATTTAATCTCTTATCTTCCCACACTGTCTTACTTTAATCCACATCCCCTTATTTTGTTTACTACTACTATACTACTTTTCGAAAAAGTAGAAGTTATTGGCTCCTCCCAACACGAACATCAGTAGAATTCTACTACATGATTATTTTCTTAGGCTAACTTCGGTGTAGGTGTATTATTATGTGCAAATATTGCCCACATTTGCATAGGTTATATAGGATGCACTTTTCCTATTTAACTGTGTAGGAAGTTATAAGATCCCGTCCTATCATCAGTATTTTCTCTTAGTTTTGTATTATTATTTGCACAGTGTTGCCAACTCAAAAAAAAAACTTTCCATTAGTTTGACTTCTAAAAAGCACCAAATTTGAACAAAATAGTGCAAAAAAACTCACTAAAAATGGCCCCAAAAATGCTGGAAGTGGCCTAAACATGGCCAGAAAATCGCTAAAAATGGTAAAAAATGGCTATTATATAGCCAACCATATTTTTAGGTCATGTCTGTGCCCCCTTTTTATAACCACTTTAACAATATAGTAAATGATATGTAAATAATTAAATTAAGGAAATTCAGAACAATGGGGGTATGTTAATGTTTAGAAGTTACAGGGAAAAAAGCATCTGGTATAAATGTGGTATTTATAATAAGAGTTAGTATTTACAGTATTGTGTATAAGATTTATGAAAAAAAACAAAATGTACAACCGTATGTGTCTGTACCGTGATTTATGAAAAAAGAGATTTATTGTTGTTGATGTTGATTGAGTATTTACAATAAAATAAATTTTATTTTCATTCTATTTTAAACGGATAGATTGAAAAAGCATACAACGGGCTACAATTAAAATATCAATTTAATATTTAATTTCATTATTTTAATATTTAATATTTAT
>VCCN01000192.1:4785901-4818817 GCA_006491835.1 Architeuthis dux | reverse complement strand
TGTTTGTAAAATATATTGATAATGTATCTGAATCTAATTTAACTTATGTGATTCAGTTTTATTCATCATTTTCAAATAGCTCTCATTCAATCACAATATATTGCATCCATAAACTGTGTCAATGAAACTAAAATATGCAAATTTAAATTTCATTAAAGCACATTTTTTTAAACATAAAGGAAACCTGTTTTTATTATTATAATACCAGCAACAACAAAATTAAAAAAAATAAATATTTCTATTGATCCAGTTAGTAAAAAAATCAGTCCCCCCAGTTTGACATTCTTTGACAAGTAATACAGGCTTTTTGTCAAATACAATAATTCAACAACAGTTAGTGTTTGCTCTCCTAAATAATTTATCTTTCTTGGATTTAGTTATTTCAGAAATTTTGACCCAAGTTAGGTTATAATATCATTAAACTTTATAAGTTAGGATTTTTTTTTTTTAATAAATGTGCATAGCAATTTCCTTGTCTTCCTGTTGGAGGTACTTTAATTAATGAGTGAAGGCAAACATTTTAAAAATGAATCTTAATATACTAATTTTTTTCTTCATAATTTGTTTAATTGCATAAAATATCTAGATGAGGTGAATGACTTGTTTAAATATTTTTAATGGTAGGATATTGGTTGGCGCCCTATTTCCCGTCGTATGTTGGTGTTTTCTACTGATGCTCCATTCCATTATGCTGGTGATGGTAAGGTATGTATTTTAAGCATCAACTGAATCATTTTTGACATTTTTCTCTATTTAAATCTTTTTTCACTCAAAATCTTTGTTTTAAATGTGATCAGAACCAAATTTAAATCTAAAAGTTACAAACTTTCTGATAGTGATAATCATTTCCTTGCAACAGGCAGAAATGGTTGCAACTTTATAGAAACTTCAGTAGTGCATATTGATATGTTCAATATAGGAAACATGTATGCTTGTGATAACACTTTTGTATTCTTAGATTATAAACTAATGTAAATTTTATTACTTTCATTTCTTATTTGCTAAAAATCATTGTAGGAAAATCAGCTTAGAGTTATCTATTTTCTGTGGGCTTTGAACTTTATTACAAATAAATTGAAACAATGTTAAAACTGTTTGCGTAGTGAATAATATACACATAACCAGTGGCGTAGCAAGAGGGCAGTTGCCCCATGGCGCAAAAATTCCATTGGTCTGAAATACTGGCAATGTCGAATTCAAAAGTGCGCACATACTTTTGTCACAGGAAACAAATTTGCATAACATAAGATTTTTGCAAACTCTGACTTAGAGAGAACATTGACTATACTGCTATCCGAGGCAGAAGGCACTTTCATCCTAGGCAGATCGACAGATATTACACTCCGATCCTAGGCTAAAGTATCAATCCATTAGTAAATAATCCTGTCATTGTTTACATTTTTAGCAGAGTTTAAGGTTTTCCTTTTTTAATGATTATAATTTATAAAGTCTGTAAAAAAGAATTTGAATTGAGAATTTGATGCAAGTAAAACATAAACTGCCTAAATAATGAGACAGACACAGACAAGCAGACCGAGAGCAATATACGTATATCAATTGACAAACAAAAAGGATGCAACCATCCTTTTGACAACTTGTATTTAATCTATTTTAAATCAAATTCCTTTGGCCTAAAAACCAGGCAACACGGGCAGTCACCCAGGATGCCAAGTGCTAGGGGGCACCTGTCATGTGTCTGAGACAGTAGGACTTTCCAATTAAATTGGGGAAATGGGGAAACGAATTAAAGAATAAAAACTTCCAAAATAAGAAAATTCCCTGATGTGAAGTGTGGCCTGGCGCCTGATAGGGAAGGTAAATTTGAACACCGATAATAAAAAATTTTAAAAAATCGATCATGTTTTGACTCCCACATCATGAAATCAGTTTACCTTACTAATTGCTTTAAAAATATTTTGTAAGTTCTGGCAGATATTTTGTTGGTATCGAACCAGAAAAATTACCATTTAAAATCAATTTTTCCTTTATTTACTCATCTATAAAAAATAATTGGATCATGTTCCCATCAAACACCCTAAACTTTTGCAAATCGAAAAGGATGCTTTTTTCCTTTACACCGGTGACGTCACTGAAATGTCAGCTGTGTTAGTTACCAAGTTAAACAAAGTCCGCATGTTGATATTGAAGAAAATACTGTCTCTGAAATGTTCGAAGTTACTTACATTCGATAAAAAATAAGTAGTTTATAAGTTTGTTTGTTTTTTTTAAACTAACAAACTTTTGAAGTTACTAAGATACTTTCTTCCGAAAAAATTAAAAACTATATTTTGTGCTTTCAATCTAAGTATCTTTTTGTGCTTATTGCTTATTTGTGATTATTAGAGTTTAAATTTTACAGTCAGTCAATAACTGTATTCTTAATGTAATCTTTAGCGTATCTGACTGCCAACTCCTATGACGCGAGTTCGAACCACGTCAGATCTTCTGTTTTTTCACACAGCAGACTGACAAATTCCCGGAGGTAACGAAAGTCTTGTGGATTGAGAGCACAAAAATTACTTGAATGTATTGTCTATCGAATATTCAACTTAATCAAATCTTTTTAGCACGGTATGTCGAAATTTTAATTTTAGGTATGTTTATAGATAGGGGGCTATATTTATAAAACTAGAAGTTTAATCAAATATAATTTGAAATTTCAAAATATACTTACAAAACTAGGATAATAAAATGAAATTAAAAGTCTATCACGTGTCACCCTTGTAGTGTGTTATTGCTGATATGCATGTCATAGGTCCACCATCACTGTTTTAACCAAAAATTAAATACATAGTTTTAATTTGATCAAAAGTTTATTTAATCAACATACGGATGACTACTTCACAATTCACAACAAAGGATATTGTGAAGAAATGGTATCACAAAATTTTAGAAATGTATTTTGTCTGTGTCTTTCATGCCACATGAATTCCTTTAAATAGGAATCCAAATGACTTTTCCTACACACAATCATTGATTTAATCATGATGTTTTGGCTTATGGGGAAAACAGGATTCATCTATTTGACATATAACACCAGGACCACCAAATTGTACTGGGTTATTGTTAAAATAACGTTCACATACCTTTCGAAAAATGTTCGTACATTTCTATAATGCATCTACTACCAACATTAATCTGTCTCATGGCATTTTTATTTATTCTTTCACTCCAAAGATATATTGTGAATATCCATGTTTGTTGAGTTAACCTGGAATTAACAAAAAAAGAAGTAGAACGTATGGACTTTCTACTTTTATGCTTGTTGCAGTTCTCATTCTGGCATTTCTATGTATATTTGTCCAAAGCCCTGGAATGTTTTGTCCAATTCATGCTTTCGATTTGACGCTACTTGCTAAAAGGCGATGCTGTTTCATCCAGTCGATCACAGGTATCTTCATTTGAAATCAAAGCAACACAACATCTTTGAAAGTTGATCGATCCATTTTTTACAGAGAAGTTTTTCAAAGAAATAACACATGGTTGGAGCTTTCTGGGAAGATGATCAAAGTCAGAACCGGTGATTGAACAAAACTAAAAAATAAGTAAAAATAACACTGAAGATCTGACATGGTTTGAACTTGCGTCATAGGAGTTGGCAGTCAGATACGCTAACGATTACATTAAGATTACAGTTATTGACTGACTGTAAAATTTAAACTCTAATAATCACAAATAAGCAATAAGCACAAAAAGATACTTAGATTGAAAGCACAAAAAATAGTTTTTAATTTTTTTGGAAGAAAGTATCTTAGTAATTTCGAAAGTTTGTTAGTTTAAAAAAACAAACAAACCTATAAACTACTTATTTTTTAGCGAATGTAAGTAAATTCAAACATTTCAGAGACATACTAGCGACACCAGTTCAGCTGAGTATTTTCTTCAATATCAACACGCAGACTTTGTTTAACTTGGTAACTAACACAGCTGACATTTCAGTGACGTCACCGGTGTAAAGGAAAAAAGCATCCTTTTCGATTTGCAAAAGTTTAGGGTGCTTGATAGGAACATGATCCAAATAATCTTATTTGAAAATGACTTGGTGTATTTTTCAACTCACCTCCCACCATAGGATACAAACGTATTCAAGGAGTATAAATGCTTAAATACCAAGATTGAACTAAAAATCAATACAAATTACGTACAATCAAAGTAAATATTCTGTATTCGCTTCCATAATGCAAAATGGGCAGTAATGGGTTTCAAGGGGTTTGCACTGGTTTGTAGAACCGGTTCCTGAATTTCTTTAAATATTCGCATTTTACCATTACTATTTTTAGCAAAAAAATCTGTTGAAATATAAGCAATAGTCAGGTTCACTGTGTATTTTCGTGAGAATTTTTTTGAGATTTGCAAAACTATACATTTTTGCAATCTTCAGAGCATAGTGAATCGAAAATCAATGTTGGCATTTTCACAGACATCTGCATGGTCGCAGTTTTGGATTTTGAAAATGGCCATCATAAAATACATATTTTGCACTATTAATATAAGATGCTCCTCACGATTCATGATGTATTTTTGTTGAAAGTTTTTGTAGAGGGCCGCCATGCTGGATTTTCAAATAGCTGCCGTAAAATACACAATTTATGCTATCTATTTTGGATCATACGATTAGGGTACCAACATTTTCCTTAGGATGTCCTCTTTCAGACAAAAGCCTTGATCTTGTCGACAGTGTCATGCTCTTTCTTGACAGCACTTGATTGTACCTCATGGTGTTCTTGTGGTTTATGAGCAATAACAACAAATTGCCCTTTAAACTTTGTTGAGAGGTGTGACATCTCTGGTATGTGCCAGAAAGAACCGCTGTTGTGCATTGGCATTGTAATACTAGCAATGACTCCCTCCCCTCTCTGCTAGACCTCATTAGCAAGCAGTAGATTTTAGAAGAACTTAAAAATACACTAGTATTGGTGATAGGAAAGTAGAAACAGAAAAAGCAAATAATTTTGTTAAGTGCTAAAATTAGAATTCAAATCACGAGAAGGGTCATAAATTGTAACTAAAAATCTAACACAAGCAGGAAACTTAGTGAAGTTGAAATTGGTTAGTGGAAAACAACAGATGTCCAAAAACAATGGTCTTTTTGTCCACTCGGTAAGTACAAAAAGGAAAACAGGATTTGAGAACTTGACAACTTCCTGGTTTCGTTCCAAGAAGGACAGCTAATGCGTAAACAGGATATCGTATGTGATAAGTTTCAGCTGTGGCCACCCCCTTCCCAACCCTGTGTCCAGGGATTAACTATAAATTCTGGCATACTTGAAACTCAAGAAACTGACCATCAACAATGTATTTAAATTCATGATCACCAATGACTTCTGTTCTGTTTATCCTAACCTGTCCACATTGTACCACATTTTTCTGACTATGCCAATAACTAGCGCAGTTGCAGAACGATCCTTTAGCCAGCTCAAGCATATGAAGTCATACCTTCATTCTACAATGGGCAAGGGTTTGCTTTGCTTTTCATTGGAAGAGAGTTGGCTATTGTGATGAATTATAAGTAATAGATAACTTTGCAAGAATAAAGCCTAGATGAAAGAGGCTGTTATAGTTGCTTCATACATTTTTCATATTGCTTTGTTTTTTTTCATTTTACATTTAAAATGTGAAATAATTAAATAACACACATTTTTTATGTTTTGAATACGTTATAGATTCATGAGCTTACTGTAAAATAGCACTTTCTACAAAGAATCTAAAACGCATTGTAATAATATAAATATTTTCTTTGAAGCTTTAATTTTGTTTTAACTGCAAGAGAATAGCATACAGTTAGTCGTAAGAAAATTACTTGCATATTTTTTATTTTGATTAATAATACAAAAAACTAGGGGCTAACAAGTTCCGGTCCTCAATACATTTTAAATGAATATCTATTTAATTAAAAAATTGAAATAATTCTTTTAAAAATCTCCCAAACTTCAGATTTTGTAAAACTTTACATTTCTCGATTATTAAAACTCAGTTTTGTTTAATAACAACGTTTTAGAAGTAATCATGGAGAATAAAGAAATTTAAATTATTCAAATTAAGTTATTCGAAAAAAATCTTTTAAAAATTAATTTTTGCAAAGTCTACAATATATTAAAAAAAGAATCCTGGAATAAAAGGCACAGAAAGAAAAGTCACAGAACAAAAGTCACAATAGGCATTAATCTGAGCTATCTAAAAACTGTAATAGGAAGAAAAGTCACAACTAAATAGGTAATCAAAACATTTTAAGGGTGGGGGTGCCAAAATTATCTTTGCCCCCAGGTGCTGAGAACCCTTGCTACACCACTGCACATAACTGTATTAAAATACTTGGCTTATTATTCACTTACCTTCAAGCTGTTTGTCAACTTCTAAAATTTTAGAAGACAATTCCCAAATAACAAAGTCAATAATTGTGGTAGCTATTTTAAACATGACATTACAGAAATTATTGCAATGAAAGAAAAGAAATCCGTAAAAACCCCTAAAACTAAGAAGTTGCATAAAAAAGAGACTTTGTCCTCAAAAATTGCAATGGAACGTTGAAAACAATGAGCTGAGAATTAGCAAAATTGAAAGACTTCGATTAGAAATTTAAAAAAAAACATGAATTTCAATATATATATATATATGCGATATATAGCAATCGGATCATTATTATTGTGGTGAATACGAACGCAGACCCCACACTTTTATTGTTAAGTTGCAAATTAGACTGGAAATTGCTTTATTCTTCAGGTTAGAGCATTTATAGCACTAAGAACATCAGATATTTTGACTGAAAGAAATATTCATTGAATTAATTACTTTTATTTTATTTTATCTAGTTTTATCTTATTTTTTAGAAGGCCCTTTGACTACCATTTTCTCTATTTTCTGTATAAATCTTTTTCTTCCAGAAAATAACATCTAAAGTTGCTCTGAACACAAGGGCTGCTGATTATGTTACTGTTAAATTCTTTTCATTGTGCATTTATTTTATCTTATTTATATATTTATTTATTTTAGCTTGGAGGCCTCGTTAAACCAAATGATGGATCCTGCCACTTGGATAAGGAGGGTGAATATACAATGTCCAATAAACTGGTTTGTAATTTTTCGATTTTAAATTTTTATTTAAAAAGAACCATGTATGTAAATTAGTTAACCCTTATTTAAAAAAATGAATAATTCATATTTTGAAACACTTTATTTTAAAAAAAAAACATTTACTGACACAATACAGACTGAACAAAGCCAAAAATACTTC
This sequence comes from Architeuthis dux, assembly GCA_006491835.1. Lineage (NCBI taxonomy): Eukaryota > Metazoa > Mollusca > Cephalopoda > Oegopsida > Architeuthidae > Architeuthis > Architeuthis dux. The sequence goes on along the minus strand of VCCN01000192.1, from coordinate 4,811,586 downwards.
AGATTCTGGAAATTTATTTTAGTTTTAAATCATTAACAACTATTGCTTAAAGTATTCTGATCCCTAACCAGGTAGAAAAATAGCATGTGTAATATGAAATAATTGGCTACTGATTTGAATGGACTATAGCAATAAGAAAAAATGAAAAAATACTTTATCAATAGATCATTTTATATCCAGACTAGAAACCAATCAGATTTTGGAACATGTAAGCAGTGATTATATAATTTTACAGTTCAAGAACCAGCGAGCTATATTTATCTCCCATCATAACTAAAAAATAACATTCAAAAAAAGAAGTGATGTTTTTTTTTTAATGGTTTGGGCCATAAAACTTTCTTTGAGAAGAGTTCCAAGGTGTATGGAAATGTGACTAATTTTGGATGTGCTGATTATCACCCCCAAATCTAACATGTGAAATACTACCTCTGTCACATGTTGTTACATTTAGTGTGTGAAATGCATATGCAAATGTAACAACTAATATGCTACAGAGGTAGTATTACTTTTTCTTTTCGGTTTTGATTGAAATTCTCATTGAAAAAATAAATAGGAATATTAGAAATGTTAAGATGTTTTATAGAGAAAAGAAGAAAAAAATTAAATGGAATATTTTTTTTAGCAAGTTTCAATAATTTTTATAAAAAGAATTTAACAATGGAGTATTTAATTGTGGTTTTCAAATCTATACGTAGTCTAATCCTCTGTATGCATTTACAAAATAATAATTATTTTTAAAAATCACTTTGGTTACAGTCATTACCTTTCAAAGATTAACAAGTCATTATTGAATATATATTTTCAAATTTACTCCCTTCTAGATTCTTGGAAAGTTTCCTTTCATTAATTTGAATTTCTATGGTAAATTTTGTAAAACGAGAAGTTTAATATGAAATGTTTAGTTTTGGTGAATAATTTGATAGACTGAATTTGCACAAATGTTTTCACAATCTGCAAGTAAAGAATTTCTGCACTTTTCTCTTAATCCAAGTGTGAATTAAATTCCACCTAAAAAGTGAATATTTTGATAAAGAAGGTTGGAGACAAAATAGTTCTGCAAAAATGTAATTGTTTTGTTAGTTGTAGTTAGAATGAGTCAGCAGAGCCCCCTTTCCCACTTATTTGTGGACCTGCAAAATGAAAATTTGCTTTTTTCTATTAAAAGAGTCTCTTAAAATGGAAAATGTTATATAATCTGTTTTCTTGATCTTGCATTGTATAAACTCTTAAATAAGCTTCTAAAAATTGAAAGTACTTAAATTAAAAGCTATGATAGTGCATTTGTTACAAGACATTAACAATTCTTTTAAATTCTCTTTTTTCAGGATTATCCATCTATTGGACAGTTAGCTGCAAAGATTAGTGAAAACAAAGTGAATGTGATATTTGCAGTAACTAATGATCAATTGCCAATGTATGAGAGTTTAAGTAAGTTTATTGAAGGATCCACATCAGGAAAATTGGAAGGAGACTCTAGTAACGTTGTAACACTCATCAGAGAAAACTATGAAGTAAGTTTTGATTTGTAATTCCTTTTATACAGTCTATATAATCCTTTGCAATTATTTTATGCTTTTATTTTGCAATATTCATTAAGTAAAACTTCTTTTTTATGTCATTGTAGAACTACAAAATTTTTGCAATTTTTAAGGAAGCTGTTTCTTTTGTTTATGTTCAGAATTTTAAAGGATATAATTTGTAAAAGAGTTTTTTTTAAATTTCTTTTAATTTTAAATTTCTGCTTAATTTAGTTGGATTTATTAATCACTGCTACCGACAACACTGGTTTATTGCTGGGTTTAGGTTATTCATGTGTTCTGACATTTATATGTATCTATGTATCTGGACTTTGACCAGCCCTAACCGTTCATAGTAGAAATTTTGCACACACACTCCCCTCAATGAGTAGGGAAAATGTTTGTTTTTGTTTTTTGAAAAGTCCCCCCCAAATAGGTTTTTAGAGCCCCCCCTCTAAAAAATATTTAATTTGCAAAAAAAATTCAATATGCAATGTAAGTTTATGCTAAATTGGTCACTAGTTTGTGCCCGCTTGTTTTTTGAAAATTCAGGCCTTTTTTAGTGATCACAGCTCAACAAAAGGTGAGAGAAGTAACTTATTCACTGATCACCCATTTTTCGAACTTTTTAATTGATCACCCTCAACACAGCATATATGGGTGGCATGATTTATAATTTCCCTTGGAATGCTAGTTTTATCTTATTTTTTAGAAGGCCCTTTGACTACCATTTTCTCTATTTTCTGTGTATATCTTTTTTTTCCAGAAAATAACATCTAAAGTTGCTTTGAACACAAGGGCTGCTGAAAATGTTACTGTTAAATTCTTTTCATCGTGCATGGGGTAAGTAATTTCAATTGACTTTAAATTCTTAATTTGTTTTTCAGTATCACATGAATAAACTTTCTGATCTGATAAAAAACAAAATTTGCATTCATTAAAATGAAAGTGTGCAAAAGTCATTTTGCATATACTTACACATGGAGCACTTACATGCATTTACAAATATAAGACACTAGCAGGGATACTCGTCATTGCTCGGGTGGGAAATAACTTCAAATATCAGGAAAACAAATTATATTTTATAGAGATTTCATAAAATCGAATAAAGTTTGATTGACGTAAAAAATATTTCCACAACTTTTTCTTAGACCGTTTTCATAAATATATTCATTCATAAAAGAATAGGTACTGAAATTTTTTATTGAAATGCGATAATTAGTTGATTTTTAGGATATTTTTGAATCCTGTTGCCTGTGGTGAAATAAGTTTTTAAAAGTACAACAGAAAATTAATGCTGAAATCAAATTTTTTCTCGCACACCTCAGACAGGATGTGTGACACCCGATATGAAAAAATTATGAAATGAAAGTGTTAAAATTCATTGAAATCTTATTGGTCAATGCATTTTGTTATCTGTTAAGTCTTTTGAAGTCAAATGTCTCAAGGAAGGACTTTTATTTCCTCCATTTTTACTGATTTGGGGGGAAAATAAGTTGTCTCCCATACATTTGTTTTAATAAAAATTAGAAATGATCATAAATGACCTGTAATGACATCACAAACCTTTAAAAAAACACACAGCCTATTTCCTCCGTTGTGAAAAGATGTACCACTATGCAAGATTTCAGCTTCCTATATACAAAAGTGTAGCCTACAAAGTGGAACAGACAGATGGACATTGAGTTTTATATATATATAAATATTAGATTATCACCATTTCCTATATATATATATATATATATAGGTTGACGTTCTAGCAATCGGGAAAGTTGAAAATAGCCTAAACAGCCATAACATGTACATCAGAAGACATACATCAATCCAATACACAAGGCGGAACTACGTTCATAAAAGAATTGTGCATTTAAAAATTTTCAGGGTTTTTTTTTTAATTTTGAAGTTTTAGAATTTTAATTTTTTATAATGTCTAGAACACTGAAACTGGAAATATTTTTCATTTTCAGAGTTTATTGTATATAGATTATTGTGTTAATTTAAATTTATTTCCAAACAATAAACTTGTGTAAAATAGTCTTCTCATTGATTTCTTTTTCCCTCCCTCCAGAACTGAATATAAAGAAACCAGTGAATGTGGTGGATTAAGAGTTGGTGATAAGGTATTTACAGCTTCTTTGTTTATGTCTGTTTCCATACTAAGATAATGGCAAAGACTATTACTTTCCAATAACTTCATAATAAAACGAAAATAACTGTTCTATCTTGATGTTATGTACAGCATAACACTGAAAGAAACAAATTCTAATTGTTTAAAATTCAATAAGTTTGGTAACAAAATCTTACATGAACAAGATCATTAAAGTGATAAACAAAACTAAAAATCATGCAATACCAATGATCACTGGTTAAAAAATGGAATTACAGAAGCATTTAGATTATGTGCTTGGTATTAATTGTTTCTTAAATTCTCAATTTGAAGCTTGCATTCTAATGTTTATTAGATTATCACCATTTACTATATTGACAGAACATGCATCACTATTGAATATGCCTCAAACTGTTAGTCCAAAGCCTCAACAGCTTTTGGGGCATCTTTTTATACTACAAATTTATTGTTTGCTATATTATACAGAGGCTGAAACTTTGACAACATGCAAATGTGGAAAAAACAAGAACACACTAGATATCTGTACAATATAGTGGCTGTCATGTAGAAGAGTAAAGTATTCAATAAAAAAAATAATTCTAATGTAATCAGGCATACCCTCAGTAAAACAGCTGCCAGTGGTTGTGGACATGCCAATGATTTTTCGTCCAATCCATTCTTCGGCCTTCTTCAGGTGTAATATCCGAATGTGATGGGATAAACAGAAGTTTTTAATTTCAAAGGAGGTAACCCTTATAATGTAGGACCTGGGTAGGGCATGACATAGAGGCACCTGTGTCCTACGTTATATTCCTTTGAAATTAAAAACTTTTGTTTATCCCATCGCATTTGGATATTAAACCTGAAGAAGGCAAAGAATGGATCAGCCGAAACATTGTGTTAACAACACAAACAACAAGAAGGAGTTCAATTGTCTGAAGAACTATTTCAATGTTAATGTCCCTTCTCAAAACTATAGAAAATAAACTATTTCCTATTTTGTTTTGGTAACCAAGCACAGGTTGCAGACACCAAAGAATTGATGAAAACACTTGACTAATGCATATTGAACTTATTATCCTAGAGATTATTAGCTGCAGACAAACAAAAATGAAGGTAAATGAAACAAGTAGTATGTTGATAAACACCAAAAAACGAAAGGGACTCCAAAAGCATCGACTTGAATCAAGTCAGTATTTGATTAACAAATATACAAATGGGGTTGAATTAGTTAATGTTTTGGTGCTCATTTATATTATTCACAAAATATTAAAATATTCTATTAATCAGTTAATTCAAAACAAGTATACGGTTGATGCAAAAGTTTCCAGCAATGTTTTTTGACAAAACCTTTTATTCATATTAATTCATAGCATCATTATTCAGCCATCAAAGTATTTCCCTGGCTTTCTATGACCTTACACCACCTTTCAGCTAAATTGTTTACTCCATCATGAAATGATGATTCTGGTTTTGATTTGATGAATTCTTTAATATCTTGAACTTGTTAGAACTAGAAGTCACCCAATTAATCGTCCAGCTGATTAATCTGGCCAATATTTGACATTTTGAGATAATCATCCGATTATTGAGCATGATGAGGCTCATTTTTATTCTAATAGAAAAAAGTATCTTTTAATTTAAAATTAAAACTGAAAGGTTGAAAGGGGGTCAAAAAATGTGCTTTTTCATTTCCCAAACCGAGAAAAAGCACATTTTTTATTTTCAAATATTCTTCTGTGTTCAAGTGAATAATACATTATTTTAGATGCAAAAAACCCCCAATACATATCGGCCTTGCTCTCTAAATATCGGCATCGGCCAAAACCCATATCAGTTGATCACTAGTTAGAACCATTGAACAAACAAGGAGTATAGCATGGAGCAAAATAAGTGATAGTCCAAAGGTGACAGGTCTGAAGAATATGCTGCATGTAGAAGAACTTCCTTTTCCAGCTTCATAATCATTTGCTGCATTGCAGAGGACAGGTGTTGTCATGCATCAAAATCACTGGTCAACTTTCTTGCCCAGAAAAGGTCTTTTCTATTAAAATGCATCATTCAAATGAACCAACAATTGCTCACTGTAGTATTGCACAGTAACAGTTTGTCTATGTACCACCTATTTGTAATAATTTTTGAAAAAGTCTTAAAGCATTCCCAGCTTGTACCTACTGCATCATTATTCTAAGAGCTGAGTAAATGTTAGGCAAAGATGGGGCTGGGAATTTTTGTATCAACTTAATATATTTTACAATATTTTCATTCTTTCTGTTAAGATTGTCTAACAGCTACTCTTACTTAATAGATTACATAGTAGTTATCGGAAAACCGAAATTAATGGTTTGCTTTTGAATATTTTGAAATAATTCTAACTTCAAGTTGTATTTATTTTCTCTATATTATATACCAGATGAATGTTTCTCCGTACCTTTTAATTGATGTAAATTGATATTAGATTGGTCTTAAGTTTGATATCTACACAAATAACTGAGAAAGTTTTTTGTTTTTTTGTTTGTTAGGTTACATTTGATGTAAGTGTTGAAGTCCACTCTTGCTCAGCTCAGAAACAGCGATCCATTATCATTTATCCAGTTGGATTGACTGACAAACTTGTTCTTGACTTGGAATTAATATGTGAATGCGAATGTGAAAAACCACAGTTTGAAGTAAGTTACCTGAATATTTATAAAACTTCTGCTTTCTGTGATTGTCCTTAATAACATTGAAAGAAAACCCAGTAGAACATGTCAATGGTCGTAACACTTTGTAACAACCTTAATGTTTTAGATTATTGTTAAATTAAACCATTAAGCTAACTGATCTTAATATCATTTTAATTTAAATGAATGTTTTTTGGGGTGGGTGATATTTTATACATACAGGAAATTATTACTAATTCCATTCAGCAGATCTGTTTTGGTGCTATAATGAAACCAACTATGTATGTTAACTGAGGTATGGTTTCATCAAATTCCTAAGGTGTATAAATTAGCAGTTAAAACATGGCTTTTGAGAAAATCAGACCTATAAGTGCAAATTACTTTTGACTAAAGTAAAAATTCATTATGTTGAAATTATTGATGTATTTGTCTTTTGTCTCTAATTTTGCTAACTTTTAAACAAAGCCATGATAATTAATTTGTGCTGATCATCTTCCAATTTCTTTTTGACTGTTCTATTTTGTATGTCCAGGTTGCAAACAGCCCACGTTGTAACAATAGTGGAACCTATGAATGTGGTGCCTGCACTTGTGATAAAAATCATTATGGGAAATTCTGTGAGTGTGATGGTTCTGAAGCAAGTGATGAAGAAGCATTGTCTAAATGCATTCAGTAAGTGCCTCTCTTGATAACTAATCAAAATGATACCCACAAAAGGGTGTACAATGAAGTTCTGTGTCCACCACCAGCAAGGCAGTAAAGCTTTCCTGCAACTGAATATCTTCCGGCTTTAATAAAACTCATCTGTTTATGAATTTATTTGAAAGAAGATTGATTGGCTTATGTTTAGGCTGTGTTTAGGCTTACTCTTGAGTACTGAATAATATAATTATTCGATTACATTTTTAGTGTAATTTTTTATATTTTGATATAGCATGCAGTATAATTAATAAAATGTAGTGTATATTTAGATAATTTTCTGGAACATCTAGATATTTTTGCCCCAATTTTGGATAATTTCTTAGATATATTTGGATTTTTTTCTCCTCAATTTTGGATATAAAAATTTAAAAACAGTTGGCAATACTGGATCTTCATCATTGGAACAATTAATAAGCGGGGTGGGGGTGATATAAGTGCGGCGGCGGGGGGGGGCTTTATTCAGTATTCAAGAGTATTTACTTTTGGTAAGATTTAAAGTATACCTTTTCATATATAGACAAGGACTCATTCCTTATACTATATCAGACATATGTCTGTCCACACCTCGAGTACTGTGCACAGGCCTGGTCACTATACTTGGAGAGAGATAAAAATCTTTTAGAAAAAGTCCAGAGCTGAGCAGCTAAGTTAGTACTGGAATTAAAAAGTATGAGTTACGAGGATAGGCTAAAAGTGGTGGGTTAGAAAATAGTAGGGATTGGGGGAGACTTAATAGAAATGTTTAAGATTATGTGTGGTTTAGAAGAAGTAAACCCTGATGTATTTTTTACTAGTAGGGGGGTACAAGGGACTGAGAGGCCACACATATATGGTAGAAGCAAATAGAAGTAGACTGAATATCAGAAAATTCGTTTTTAGCAATAGAGTGGTGGGACTTTGGAATAGATTACCGGAATATGTAGTGCTATCAACAGATGTAAATGATTTTAAAAAGAATTATTATGTTTATTACACCACCGCAAAAGTTTTAAGCCCTAGACATTGTGTAAATATGATTGTTATGATGTGTGCTTGTATATATAAATTGTATACTTTTTTTTTCACACTAAAATAAAATGTTAAATGTGATTAGTAACAAGTTACATTAGGATTACCATAATTGTCACTCACTACACATTCAAAAGATGGACTAATATTTTTAGTAGTTTGTTTATTTTACTTCATTAACTGATTTATTTTTCAGGCCTGGTACCACAACTGTATGTTCAGGTCGTGGGCGATGTATGTGTGGAGTTTGTGAGTGTGCATCTCGTACAAGTAGCTCTAAAGAAACTTACAGTGGAGATTTCTGTGAATGCGACAATTATGCCTGTGATTATCACAATGGTAAACTGTGTGGAGGTGAGTTTTTAATTAGAAATTTTACATTTTCACATTTCCATTTCAAAATCACTATAAGATATTGTTATTAGGTTGAAATGTCATTTTTTTTAATAATGCTAAAAATGAAAGATTTACTAATGTAATTGCATTTCTTTTGTAGATTCAATATAAATATAGATATTAGATTATTGGAGATTTTAGAGCCCTTAACAGCAATGGTGTCTACCCAATAAGTAATTTCAAATTAAGACATAATGCTGCTCAAGCTGCTAATAATCACCAAAGCAGCTGGAATGAGCACTACTACAGTGCGAACTGTTCAGCTTTGATTCAATATGTTTAGGTCTGGAAATATGGATACCAATAATAAACCTCAAGGGAGGTGCAAACCTGTTGTTAATGATGAAGAATTATCAACAGCAATGGCCAGTGACCCATGAACAATGGTTGGAACATTTTCTAGGACTCCAACAGCGACCGTATCATGTCATCTCAAGGCAATAGGAATGGTTAAACATGAACATTCCAAATCCCACACCTCTCAGCTGACTGTGTCTAAACTTGGAGAATTAAGATATGAAGTCTTGAAGCATCCTCTATTTTCACCTGACCCACTTACAGATTATCATCTTTGTCATCATTCATCTTATATACCCAACACATAAACGCAGTAGTAGCGATTTCTGGCTCCAACAGTCTTTTGTCAAAAAATAGCCAGCTAGCCTAGAAAAGTATGTTCCTTTTTAAACTTATTTATTTTCGTGTGAGCTTATTTTAGAAGCTAGCAAGTTGTTTTTCTGACAGAACATGTCTCTACTTTTGTTCTATATACCATGTAAATTTCGTTTTTCAAAACATAATGAAAGTTGTGTAAAATCTTATTTTTAGTTGATACAAATAGACTACAATTATATTATATGTAATGATATGCGAGTATGCTGGAACAAAAAGGCTGTGGATGATAGAGAAATTCTAAAGACCTATTTTGATTCAGCATACAAAAATACATAAGTAACGCATATTATTTTCCATGGGACAAAACCTTTGTTGACCAGTGAATCAGTTTTTTTAATAAAAAAATAACATTTAATCCATCTGTCAGTAACTTCTGCATTTTTTTTTTTTTTAGAAGTCACTTCAGTTAACTTGTTCATACATTTTTATTTTATATATTTTTATTTTAGTTATCTTAAGTGTCTCTCTGTATTCAATTTAGCTTTTTATATAATGATTATTTTCGTATTTTTATTTTTCCAACACTAGGAGTGAATACATTTCTAAATATTCCTTTTGCTTGATGTATAAATTTTTATACTTTGAAAATTCATTCAGTTGTAATTTATATTCTGATTCCTTCAGTCATGGAATGAATTCAGTTTAACTAATTATGTATGGAACTGATTTTATATATTCTGAAAGTGATAGCTTGAATGAAAATACATTAAATCAAGACAAATCATTGACACTTATTGCCTTAACAACAGTGAGGATTATTCATAGTCCTTTATAAAAGGGTTTTTATTGTTTGCTTAATTTATCTTTACAGTTTAATTCATTATATTTTTAGACATATTACACTAATGAATTATCATTGCTTTCTGCCACATGGGTATTGTCAAAAACCAAGCAGGTCATCTGTTTTGATTCTAATTTTTCTCCTGAATGACTGGAACCAATGGTTGAATTGTAAACAATATGATTTACTCTGTTGTGCTTTGAAGAGAGAGCTATTACCCATCACATCTGTTGAGATACAAACTTTAAATCTTTTAACAGAAAGAAAAAACTTTTGACACCATTATCTGACATTTTAAGATTTTTTTCTCTATTAATATATCATCTTTTACTTTTCTTCCAGGTGAAGATCATGGAGAATGCATTTGTGGAAAATGTGAATGCAAGGAAGGTTACAAAAACTCAGATTGTGGATGTGCTACAATGAATACATCTTGTATTGCTGCTTCAAGTGGCGTATGTTTCTTTTTCTTCTTTTTTTTCCCCTTTTCTTTTAAGCGGTTTCATTTCTTAACGATTCTAGTTTATGCTATTTGCTAAAGAGCTATGTCTGTGTATGATAGCAAATTCTTTTTACAAGCAGAGACAAAAACTACAGGTGAAACATTTAATTAAATCTGGAATATGTAGGTCCCTGGTAAGCAGCAGTGAAGGAAAGAATGTATAGCTGCTAGAAGAAAGGACTGTCTGGCTTAATGTGAACTTTGGTGTAAGGCAGTTGTGCTCATGCAGCTCAACAACTCCCAAAAGAGTATATATAGAGTATCTATATTTGTTCATGTTGACAGATATGAACCTTTTCTCTGTACCAATGTTAGAGATATACATATAAGATATAAATTAGTCTGTTACTGATGTGTGTGGGGATGCCACTTCCATCCTTAATATACAGAGATAAGATTAAAATATTTTGAACAACTAATGTCATAAACACCAGGAAATAAAGTATTGCAAAATAGTTTCTCTTAAACTGCTTTGCAAAATAATTGTTTTCTTTTTTTTTCTTTTTTTTTCTTTTCTTTTTCTCTCCAGTCAAAATGAAAACAAGACTCAAAACCTCATTTGGATAAAATGGACATTTATTAATCATGCAATTTTGTTTGTTGATTATTAAATGCAAGTCTAATTTTAATTAATTAGTTCCTTTTGCCTGTTCAATGTTTGTGAATTTTTGATTGGAGCAGACTTCATGTATTTATACTAATTCTTTTTTTTCTTGCCTTTTAACTTTTATATTTTAGTTGCTGTGTAATGGTCAAGGAACTTGTGTCTGTGGCAGCTGTAAATGTAATGCTGACACTTTATACCGAGGACCAACTTGTGAAGAGTGCCCGGTAAGGTTTTTCTATTGTTGTTCTGTAATTTCTTATGCATTTACTCTCTCTCTCTCTCTCAAATTGTGTGTAGTTTATTTTAAATGTTATTCTAGTACAGTCAGTTTTACTTTGTATATTATGTATATAAATGGTGAACTTCTTTAAATTATAGTTAAAAACAAAACTATTTCTCTGAAAATACTGTTCTCCTCTAGATGTCTGAAAACAATACTCAAGTATTTTGCTTTATAAGGCATTGCTTGCTTGCTTGTTTGTCTGTGTGTTTGTGTATAATATATAATATATATATATGGCAAGCAACAATTTTAATTTTGTAATAATTTTAAACTCAACCAATTTTAATAAAATCTATGTCATCTTGTAGAGAATTCTATTTGGGTAACTTTTTTTTATTGCACCAAGTCATGAAAAATGCTTGATACAAAGTTTTAGAAAATTTTCAAATTATTCATGGTTTTGATAGAAGTTAATGCACCCTTAAATCGTAGAACTGAATTTGACGAAACTTTGCATGCATATGTAACATGATCCTTCGAATGTCATAGGCTACAGAAAAAGAAGAACTAGGATTTCCCCCAATTTATAAACATTTTTTAATTTATACATACAAGGCAGATAAGTGACACTAAGTCACATTAGGTTTATACGTTTCCAACACCCGATTGTCCCACGGGACATGGGCGGGTGGATAAAGACATTGGTTAAGCGCATCTAGCAACCTGCCTGATATAGTTTACGATAGATTAATTTACAAATTCCGGAGGGGAAGTATGGGAAATAAAAAAATCCTCAAATGAAAGAATCAGCAGAGAGATCACTGTTTAATTCAAATAACAAGCTAATCGTTTACCCAGAAGTTATAAATTATATTATAAATAACTTCTAAAAAGAAATCTTAAAGAAATCAAGACTAGTAAGAAAAATGCATAATTGCACAATGTGTTAATATAATTGTAAAAACTTTAAAAAACACTAAACAAGAATATTTTAACATAAAATAGACAAAATAATATTGATGCCGTGGCAAAATTAAAGAATCTTATTTTACAAAGTTTTGATACATGTAGGTACATGCCAATAAAAATGGCTATTTTGTGTCACAGCAGTGTAAATAACAAAATGTTAGAATTTGTCAGATGTCAAAATTAAAAGTCTTTATCAAGATATTACTAATAAAACCATTAGGAGACATGAAGGAGAAGGAACAAAAGTTGTATACATCAGCAATAAAATGAAAAAAAAGTTTGTTTGCCATCCTCTTCTCACACCCCCAAAGATTGTCTTACGCACCACTTGGGGATGCGTTCACCTCAGGTTAAGAATCACTAATAACCTGTCACAAGTGACAATGGATATGACTGTTCAATGGGCAAGTAATTATAGAGAGTGGATTGCCTATTTTCTTGCTCAGCTTCTCTCTCCCATCCTCACATACTAAACTAGTTAAAATGACTAGCAATGGAACTGGGCACTAGTAGGTTGAATTAAAACCTTTCATGAGTTCTATTTGTTAAATCCATTTTCTGATTTGATGTGCCAATTCATGTTTCCTTGATGCCCTGAGAATTAAATTTGATTGCATTTAGAAAATGTTACTCAAAAACTGAAGAGATACTAACTTTTTCTAGGAAAGTAAAATCCAAAGCTCTCCAGAGTTTTGGCACATGATATATATTGTTAGGGGCCTGCCATTATTGTGCTCTGATTAGCAAAAGAGTCTTGCTGGTGTTGAGTTTGGTCATTGTTGGGTGTCCAACTATTCGTCAGGTGTAATATCCGAATGTGATGGGGTAAACAGAAGTTTTTAATTTCAAAGGAGGTAACCCTTATAAAATAGGATTCAGGTGTTTCTTTATTCTTGTCAGGCTTGTGCCTGTTGAGCAGCAGAAGCCACATCAGGTTGAACTCTGCACTTGTCTGACTAATGCATTCAGTTGACATGTTGATATGAGCTGCCGCTTTGATTTTTCTCTGCTTCCATCTATTTGAATGTTAATGACCCTTCTCAAAAGTATAGAAAATATCATTGATGACATTGGTTTTAAGTTTTCTTTAATTTCAATTTTCCCAACTTACTTATTCAGACCTGCCCAGGAAAATGTAATGAAACCAAAGCTTGTGTCCAATGCACGGTTTTCAAGACAGGAAAACTCAGTGAACAACAGTGCAATGAAGACTGCAAAGATATACACTCTGTTAAGGAATTAAAAGGTAAGTATTGTTATCATATGCTCTACTTCAACATCTGGTTTTCTTAGAAAAATAAATTCTCAATAAATATTACTGTCTTCTAGTTGAAAAATGAAATCGAAATAACACTATACCTTATGTGCTCAGTCTGACATTTAAATTAAACATTTAAGGTTTGTTATTTAAGGTCTGTCAGGTATCTTATGTCTAGAAAGCAGGTCTGTTCTGTATTCTTTAGTGCCTCATCACTCATGAATTTTAAACTCAATTCCTCCAGGTCATTGAAGAACCAAAGCTCATTTATAATTTAAATAATCTCTGGTAAATTAAGGAAAGTGAAGTCATGCTTTAGCATTTGAAAATATGGTACAAAAAGAATGATTTAATGGAAATAATCATTTTTAAAATATTATTAACAACAGTTAATATTTTTAAATCTAATCCCAAATTTATTAAAAATTTTATTTTTAAATCAAATTGAGATGTTGAAAATATATATTAAAAATTAGTAATGATATCAGAAACTATTTGAATTTGAGCAATACATTTGGTGGTTCTTGTGTGTGTATCTCTCCATGTTTGCACATACAAATCCCGTCTTTAAACAGTAATACTTGAATATAGAGCTTTTTAAAGCATATTCATATGGTACAGATTGAGTAATTCTGTGTATTTCATCTCTTCCAATCATCTAACTTCAAATCTTATTGATTTATGATTTTAAAAATATCCCTAGAGGAAAAATTCTTCAGTTAAATCTGGTGATTTTACTGACATGAAAATGTTTTATACTAAGCATTGTGATAATTATAAAGACATTTATTAATAAATAATATTATTAATAAAACTAAGCCTTGTCCAAAATTGTGTCCTGGTTTATAACTGGGTTCCTATCTTTTTATTGGATAGATCCAGTTGACTTTTTCTAAATCCTGTTTTGTTACCTTGATTGTGTTAAAATATTAGTATTTGCTGTAACCAGGTGGAAACCTCTCTTTACAATTTTGTGTAATTCAAAACAGAATTGCTTCATGATTCTCATATCTCACTTTGCACAATATGGCCAACCAGATTTGTTTGATAAAAGGCATAAATATTCCAGATTTGTATAGTTTGAGGACTTGTCTATTTTGGTGATTGATACCTGAAGAAGTTAGTAAAGCTTATTATTGTGCCATCTTTTTCTGTCCTAACCTTAAAATTTTTATTTTTATTGCAGAAGGGGACAATATTAACGACTGTCGTTTAGTTGATGTGGATGACTGTGTTGTTTTCTACACTTACCAATATGTCAATGGAAATGAGTTGTACATTGAAGTTCAAAAAAATAAAGGTAATATATTCTTTATCCATCTTTAGTTTGCTAATTCTATCCTTATAATTTGTCATGTAGATTTTCATTATACTTCTGAGTCAGGGGTGTCAAACTCATTTACTATGGTGGGCCAAATATAATGTTAGTACACAGTATGCAGGCCAGATAACATAAGTATAAACAATTCGCGATCACATATTAGGTGAGTAATATAAAAATAAGAAATGTGGATTTATTCTACTCCTGTGCTCGCATGAAGCTCTTAAAAACAAACAAACATGTTGCCCACGGGCCACATCTTTGACAACCCTGCCCTAAGTAATATAGAAATACTTTTCTTTGTCTGATTATGTTTGGAAAACATACCAATTGTATTAATAAAATTAATTCTAATATCACAACGCTTGTCTTAGATTGTTAATCTTTTTTTTCTCCTCTACCCTCAGTGTGTCCCACATCAGTTAATGTAATGACAATCGTGGTTGGAGTGATCATTGGTATTGTTGCTGTTGGACTTGCACTTCTGCTCATCTGGAAACTTATCACCACAATCCAGGACCACAGGGAACTTGCCAAATTTGAAAATGAACGGAATAAAGCACAGTGGAATGCTGTAAGTGAAATGTCAAAAATTATTGATAATCTGGGTTCATGTTTTCCTTTTATTTAAAAAAAAATCTTTTTTTTAGTTATAAAGCATTTTATTACCAAAAACTTTTAAAAACTTTTGCACTAACATTTGAATGTATGGTTAGTAATAGGTATGAACAAAAATGCAAAAATAATTTCAAGCGTGTTAACGACACTTGATTTTAAAAATGTATGGTAGACAATGCAGTACACATATATTTGAGTGGAAAAAATAAACAAGATTAAAATTCACCACAGCTGTGGTGTGCAAAAAAAAGGCATGTTGTTTGTAGCTCCCGTAATTTGAAATAGCATTCAATTTACATAAACAAAAACAGAATAAAATATGTGAAAAATACAGCTGGTAAATATTTTTTCATCATTTTGTTATATTTAATTATTCATCCTTGTTATAATAAAATAATATACATTTAAAAAAATTTCAAAAGTATCAGAATAATCGATAAAAATTATGAAAAATCTCTTTTAAAAAAAAAAGAGTGAAAAAAAGAATTTGCTGTGTCGGCTTAGTGTGTGAGTAAATAGAAATACTGTGTAAGTACCAAAGTAAAAAAAACTTTAGCTTCTTTAGCGGTGATCGGTCAAATCAGTCCTTATGATGTGATCAATTTTTGACAGTTAAGTCATCCAACTTTACCAAAATAGCAATATAAAAAGAACCTTACCTACGTTTACTTATATCGATGTTGACATGCAGAAAATTCTATTGATATCAATCTTCAACTGTTTTGCTTTGGTTATTTTGAACAGTAATTTATTCTCATAAACACCTTTTTATTATTTGTCATTGTTTCTTTCTTTGCTTTTCAGGGAGAGAATCCAATCTACAAACCATGTACGACTGTGTTTAAAAATCCTCAATATGCTGGTGGAAATCATTGATATCTACCCTCCTTTCTCTGCAACTGGCAGCATTTTGATAGAAAACAAGCAACTATTATTTTCACCTTGCTGTGTTGCCACTACGACTTATGCTTTCATGACACCCTCAAATTCATATCTCAGGCAGAAGCCAACCCTCATATTTTACTCAACACGAACCTGCCATATTGTTTGTAGAATAGTCAAAACAGAAGTTCCCAAATTTTATAAATTCTTTTTAAGAGTAATTTTTTTGAAAATCATTTTAAATATAGAGCTAAACATTTACACACATATGCTTTGTTCCCACCTATATTATTCATTATAATTTTTACAATACAATAATGGTTGAATTTTTAATTACCAAAGATTTTTATACGTTTCAATATTAAATGAATCATGTGATGTCAGCCTTTTTTGATTCTATTTGAAAAATCTAATGACAAATAATTAAAAAAGTCAACTTTCTTCACAAGTTATAGAAAAATATTTTTTACTGTATTATTTTTATCTTTGAACAGACTTTAAGACTAATTGGGAATTTATCAATTTTTGCGTCTACTGTAAATTTTCAGTACATTGCAGTCATGATTAAAATTCTTGCATAATTTTTTAAAAACTTTATCTTTAAACACTTAAAATAAGTCACCATGATAACTAAAATCTCAATTGATGTGAAATGTTTAACTTTAGGAATATAAAAAAATTGATAGGTTTGGTTTATGAATTGTTAACCAACGAGTTAAACTTTTTTTGTTATTAGTAGCCATTTTTCTTTGGTTTATTCATTTTTTTGTTTATCATTCATTTTTTTTGTAGAAACTTTAAATTGGATGAAGCGTGATATGTCTATTAGTTTAGCAACTAATTGAATTGAAGAGTTGAGTATTTTTATGCTGACTTTAATTTCAAGGGCTGCTTAAACATTGATCAAAATTATCATCAAGTTTTGGTTAAACTCAACCAAAACAAAAGTAGATGAAAGGTGGATGAAATACTTAATAGTAAATTGCTGTTATTGATTTACAAAAATCAAAACTGGGTACTTTTGACTTGTAGAATTTTGCTTTACTTACTGCTATTCTATTTGTAGTTATTTTAGTCCAGATTTCTAATTTGATTTTTTTATGAAAGGAATTGATAATATAAAAAAAAATATTTGCATTTATTCTTCTCTTTAAGTATTACTTGAAATTTCAGTTTGAACAGTCATCTTAGCAAAAGACTCCGTCTCATGATTATAGATGAATAAGTTACACTTTGTAAAATTGAACATTAGAATTTGATTTATAAATTTAGCCAAATATTCTAATTTTTTTGACAAAAGATTTTAAATATGCTTATTGTAAAATCTTTGCTGTTTTTTTAATCTTTTCATTTCTGTTTCGATCTGATTCTTTTTTGGGGGGTCACAAGTTAACTAGTTAAATTTCTTCTTAAACTTCTTTATTTTTTGTTGATCACTACTTTTAGCTACTTATTTGAATCTGATCTGGAATGCATGAATAAAAAGACCACACTTTTTATCTTGTGAAATATGAGCCTGGTAGGAAATCAACAAGCCAAACCTTAGTCTTTCCTTATGAAAACAGTTAATGCATGAACAACATAAAATTTATAGATTAAAATTACTTGTAAATATTGTTTGATAAAAACAACTATTCTTTAAGTGCTATTTTTAAGATCGCTTGAGATTTTTAAATGGGTTTGTTTTTGGAAAGTAAGATTTTAATAATTTTAATTGGCTTTATTTTTAAAATCTTTTTATTGCCTCTTAATTTCATTTAAAATATTCCATAATTACATAAATTGATTATTTCATTGTTTTTGCTTAGTCATAATTAATTTTACCGTACTTTCAATAATTACTTCTGAAGCTACTTTTCTACATTAATAATGATGGTGTTACTTACAGAGAAACATAAAGCCACGTTCACAGCTGAAATAGAAATCAAATATGTACCAGCATTTGCAGATGTTACAGTGGAAGATGTATTTCCATCAGATTATGGAATGCAGTGTCTTGCACCTTGTTTCAAAATCCATAGCAATATAATTATATTTAGAGTAAAATCCGTTATCATTTAGTTATCAACTATGAATAAAAGCAATTATTTTTCATGTTGATATCATAATTAACTACCACTGATCTTTGGTACACAAACCAAACGGTTTTTGTTTCATCTTTTTTTAATCAACATTCAAATATATTCAGTGTCTTCAATTGTTATTCCTCCTATTTTTAATTATTCTTGAATATAATAACTTTATAACTGATTACTTTCTATTTTTCCAATAATGCAAAATAAAATGCAATTTCAGCACCAAGATAAAAAGATTAAAGATGAATATCTTCCATGTACCGCCATCTTAAATTTATGAACATCTGTAGAAATGATGTTGACTGAAATGGCTGTCAGGAGCAACATTTAGACATTTTTGTTTAGCTATTGAAAGTTTGAAAACTTATTTCAGTGGAAATATTTCTAAACCTGAAAACTTCAAGATTCAAATTCAAATACAACATGATTTTCATACACTGAAATTGAAAAGTGCAATTAACAACCAACTTTGTTTAATGAAAATCTGATCCTAGAATTAATCTTGAAGTGTTGTGGGTACTGAAAAAACTTGCAAAAACTAATTATAATGAAGAAAAAGTAATGACTATAAAATTGAAACCAATAATTTAGAAAAATGATCACATGGAAATATAACATCAAATTTTGAGCTTACTCTTTCAAAAAATCATGGTATTTCATTTTATCATGTATTTCTTAAATTAAAGTGTTTTTTTCCCTAACTAAAATTTATTATTACAAAATATAAAATGAGATTGGGTAATTTTGATTTTTTTTCTGTGTAACTTAATTGTTTCTCATTGATGTTTTTTATACTATAATTTTTAAAATTCTTATGGCAAATAATTCTTATGAACGTATTCTGCTAAGAATTATAATGCATTTTTCATTAAATTATGCTAAAAGTTGAAAAATCCCAAATATTTCACTTTAACTTGATTGTTTGTACATTAAAAGCAATTGAGTTGTATCCAAAGAATCTGTCCATTCACAAAAGTTTAATACTATAAAAATGTTTGAACTTTCACTTATGTATCTGATGAAACCAGAATCAATTGTAATACAAATATTACTCAGTGCAAAGATCCAGACAACATTCAGTAAGAATTAAAACTTTACCCTGGAATGACTTTACAGCTAATAGAAAGCTTTCAATTTTCTGCACATTCTTACTGAAATCTGTCCATCTTCTATACAAAGCTGAAGCTATTTTATTCTGTTCATTACATGATTTGTCAATATAAAATAAATCCTGTAATATGTTCTTATATTTCATATATTAAAATTTTGTCTTCATACAATTGAAAAACTTATTCTGTACAATTTAGTTACAAGTTTGTTATTCAACTCTATTTTTTTACATCTGTAAGAATTCTGGTTTCAGTATTTTTTTTATATTTATGATGAATTACAAGTTACTGTGTTTGATAATTTTTTAATAAATTCTCTTGTTCATTTACTTTTTATCTTTTATGTCTTCAAAGATGGGAAAAAGTGTGCAATTGATTTTTGGATGATATTTTGATGTTCATGTCTACGTTCAATGTTATTCCATTGCTTTTTGTTGAAATTGATTCTGCATCTTTACTTCTTCCAAGTGAAGACAGCCACCTAAATATTTCCTTATAATTATGATGCTTATACACATCTTGTGTAATAAAAGATTGGATTAAATTCAATATAGGCATCTGTTGGACAAGGCCAACTTTTGGCTCAAGACCACATTTCTTGAGCACCCTGAGAATTGAGTTCATTTTTAACTGCTTAAATTCAATATATTACTGCCCACAGAATTTTCTTTAATTTCTATAAAAAGAGTTTTATTATTTTTTTTGCTTTTATACATGAAGTGCCTTGCCAATGGATAATACTAAGTAATTTGGAATGGCTTACATATTATTTTAATATTCAACTTGAATTTCTTTTAGATGAAGAAAACTAGTCAAAATTATTAGTGAAAATACTTCATCTCACAGTTGTTGAAATACAAAATAGTTAGTTTTTTTCCATCTGCCAAAATGTTATTTCTATTTCAATGTGAATACTTGAAAATGTTTTTTTTCAAATTTTGATATATATTCTTAATATGTTTAAAGTATAAATCTTCTGTTACTATTTGTTACTAATCCAATTTAAATTGAGAACTTTAACTAAAATTGTCCGAAATTTTGGAACTTTTTTTATGAAGAAAATATATTTTATTATTAACTTTAAATTACGAAACCCTGACAAGTTTATCTTATATTCTTTTCAAAAGATTTTCCAAACTTAGACATTTATTAACCTTTTTAACTGTCATAGACCTACCTCTTCAAAAAGGTACCAATGTTTCTTTTTCTGAGTGAAAAAAACAACAAAGAAAAGTTTTAAATTTTTTTCTCCTAAAGAGTTCATGTTTATAGTAAATCCTCATTTTCATGTACCCCCACTCCATCATTTATGTATGAACACATACTAAGCTAATGACTTATTGCTCTTTAGTTTTTCAAAATTCAAGGTCCACACATTCTTGTACTTTGCACTTCAGTGTACAACCAAAGATGCTTTTTTTATACAATATTTTTTATTGCTATTTATGCAAATGTATATACTTATTACTTTTTTCTAAATTATTGTCTATCAATTTTTATAGAGCTGCCATATTTTATACATTTCATTAAAAAATATTTTAAAAACACAGCTTTTATCTTAAATTCCCAGCAGATACCCAGAACTGATGCTGAACAAAGTTATTCAATTTTTGTCATGCAATGATTCTTCATCTTTTTTTTTATCCACAAGTCTTTTATTTAAAGTCATTGTTTTCATCATCCCAAAAGTATCAGTTTTATCATGATACAATCAATGATTATCTTGATTTAATTAACATCAAAACAAATGCCAAATAATTATTAAAGGTATTTTTTCCACTCATTTTGAAGCAATTTTAAACTTAACTTCCAAAAGTACCAACTAAATCAGCCACCAGTTGTTGGTATTTATATATTTAATGTGTTCAGCTTCCAAGAATTACAAAACTATTGTATTCAAACAATTAGTTCAAAATTAACAGCAAAGTATTAAACTATTCTACCAATGTTGCTCTGATGAAATGACATCAGTTACTGCAAAAACTCTTATAGTTTGTGCAGTCTGAGCAGCAGCCTAAGCATGGATAATTCTTTTTCACTGGTGCCTATTGAAATATTGAATCTAGATGATACAATTCCTTGTACTGCCTTTTGTGAACTGACACATGTACCCCTACTGTCCAAATACCTCAAATTAACTCTTAAATTCATAAACCGCTTGTAATTGACAGTGAAACTCTTCAATGAATAGCATAAAAAATAGTAGAACTCTCATGTGAATTGAATTTTTTTTTAAATTAAAAAATTCACCAAATGGTCAAATGGAGTTAATTCCCTTGAAATTGACATTCTATTTTCTTTGTATGAATTAAAGAGTTAAAAAAAACGAACAAAACAAACACTGCTATTAATTCTTTTTTAAGCTTTTTGTAATGAATTTGATTCTTAAATAAAACTATTTGCTATTATTTATGTTGGTAGTCATTGCTTGATCCAAATGATTTAATTTCTAATGCTATTGTTTTTATTTTTATTCTAGTTATCAATTTAAAAGAAAAAATTGTTTTCAATTGCTGTCACTTAACTTCTCCTGTAAGATTAATTTGTTATAAATAAAAAATTTCTTTTTCAATTAAATCTTGCATTGATTTTACTGTAGCTGTCACTGGCTTCTCAAGAAACTGCCTTAAAATGAACTTTGCTTATAAACTATCAATTTTTTTAATCGCCGCTACCCACAACAAACAGGTTTAAACACTGTTGCTGGGTTTAGGTTATTCATTTAGAGTACAGTGGGGCATGTTGGTCCACTTTTTAAACATTTTACTGTCAGGTAACTGCTTTTGTGATTAAGTCCCAGATTCTTCCACAACAGGTGGCAGTATTACATCTTGCTTAATGTTAGCCAGTATCAAGTCCTTCACAAATAGTGTTGCAGAAGGGGAAATTGAGAAAAAAAACACATTAGATTATAATTAGGTTTTGAATAATACAGAAAATTTTGGAACAAATTAACTGTACTAATCAAGATATACCTGTACTACATTTATGTGCTAATCTCAAATAATCTTGACAGATCCTTTTATGCCTAATGTACCAGCTGGAATAAATTGCACTTAAGTTTCAAGTCCATCTTGTCATTTCCTGAAATCTAAATAACATGATCAGTAATTATGACTTAGTGTTCCACATATGTGATGGTGTATGAGACAGTGAAGGTTGGATTATATCAGTCAGTAACTGAAAAAAAGTGGACAGTAATCTAATTGATGCTAATGGGATGCTATACATATTAAATTAATACTTTTAATTAGGGAAAAACATCTCTGAAAATTAGTTCAGTGAATATTTCATGATTCCATAATTTCTTTCAATTGTTTAATGCTATTATTATTTCCTAACAATACTTTGGTACACAAGGTGAGAGACTAAACCGCTTCAATTTTTATTATGTGTAAGTGTTTTCGGACTGTTGTCATCATCTTGGTTCATCTTCTGAACACAGCTTTTCTGCCGTTATACCCAACAGCCTTCTTTAGGTGGGTGGTGATGTTTCGGAAAGCTAAGACGGGAGGTTGTTGCCGTCAAAGCCAAAGGACGGAATGCCCTCATTCCACTGTCTAATTTTGGGTGGAAACAGTTGTTAGGTCAGAACCAGTGATGGGATTAAAATTTTGTAGGAACCAGTTCTCTCTTTCTTCACATCCCTAAATTTTTTGTCCATGAAATTAGGAACCAGTTCTCTCTTTCTCTCAGGCCCAAGCACACTACCAGACAGACCCACACACATGCTTGGGTGGACCCCCCCCCTCTAAAAAAAAAAATCCTTAATCAAAGCACAAATTTAAATAGAGCCCCACCAAATGTAAAAAAATTGACTTCTTTCAAAACTTAGAAATTTCCTGAGGAAATGAAGGTCTTATGAATTGAAAGCACAAAAATTACTTGCTAAGATTTTTTTTTAAGAGATCCATTTTCTTAAGTAGTACTGAATATCTCACTACGATTAAAGAAATCTGTGTGTGTGTGTGCACTGCGTTTACTCAACAACTGCCCATTGTACGAACTTGACATTCGGCAGATATATTAGTCGGCACACAAGGCAATGCAGTGTCGAGTTTGAAGTTTGGATCAGTGGTTCTCGAAAAATCTCGAGAGAAAATAAATATTTTTCTATAACACTAGCTTCATTTCAGCCATTAAACGTAAACACAAGGATGCTCTGCCATTCCTACCATTACTGCTGTAACATGTCTCTAAAACGTTAGCTTCCTTTATTATTAAACGAAAACATACGAATGCTCTGCCTCTCCTAGCACTCAACAAGCCCAACTTCATCCCCTGTCCCCTTGGCAGGGGTCAGAAAATGCTGAATTTTATGACTCGCCACTGACGACAATATCACCATCACTTTCTTCATAGCTTCTATAAATTATCTCCCTTGGCTTTCAATCTTTTAGAATACATTTTTCATCAATCATTACTTACTGCTAATTACTAATCCACACATAATAATTAGCAATGTCTTTTTGTACTGTCACACTAAAGGATGCAACTTTAATAGTAAAATAGGATTTTATGTTCTGATGACGTAATAAAAATGCTGAATTTGAATAATAGTAAAAATCTAAAAAGTAATAAAAACAAAATAAAAAATAATAAAAATCTGTTTGTAGTCAACAGAATGCTATTCTCCAAGCTCACTGCAATGCAAATCTCTATTATCCACGTATATAAAATGCAACGTGTATCATTTTTTACGGCATGGGTAAACTAGTTACTAATAATGGTTACACACAACTATTTAATTTAAAATTATCTTACATGACAATTATGGCAGGCTGTTCCACACACCATAAAGTCCACCCTCTTCCAAACGCACTTTTGGAATGGGTACTGCACTAGTGTGAACTAACTAGCATAGAACCTGTCAAAAATCACTTTTGCCTAGGATCAGAGTATGCATCGGGTCATAGTATTTAGTACAGCAAAGAAATATATTGACTTATGTGGCACACCAACAAAAAAATGAAACAAATGAGACAGAAACATTTCAGTAATCAATGAACAAAACTTTATATAAGCATACTACTGATATACGTACTCATCACCCCTTCATCTGTTACATGTTGAAACTTTCTAATAATAGTAAGAGCTTAACAGAATATCAATTTCATATGTCTTCATTTTCTATGGCACAGGTAAAAAGAAATTTGTTTTTTACTCATTGTTTTAAAATTTAAAAATGAAAGAAACAGTGATAGATTTTAAAATTGGCTGCATTATTTAGTTTTCGTTGTCTTAAATGAGTTTAATGAACTTGAAAAATAGTTTTTATAAACTTCACGTGCTTGAATTCCTAACAGTTGATAAAAATAGAATAGCCACAGATTTTCACTAAATATGGTAATGCTAACATGCGAGTAGACAAGGAATTTCAAGAACTGGTTCTGCAAACTATAATTTTAGTAACTGGTGTGAACCCCTTGAATCCCATCACTGGTCAAAACAATGTTATTGACTGTTTTTCATATCATAAATATGTCGGTGTCTGAGGTTGGTGCCACAGGAGCGTCTTTTTAAAGGGTTCTTTGGACCTCCATGAGAAATGCTGGGTGTACAGTCGTCTATCTTTGGAATGGAAAAAAGGGCAGATGGTTCTTTCTTCTTTATCTGGAGATTGGTAAATAAAGGATATAACACTTGTTTTGTTTTTTGGAGCAGAGGGGGGGGGGTAAACAAGGGAGGTAACTCCTGTTTTTAATTTTTAAGGTAATTTTTTATTATTCTTTTCTTTTCTTTCTCCCCTTGTAAATATATATAAGTAATTATATCTATGCATTCACCATTTTTTTTCATAATTGTGTGTATATATTATGTGTATACCTACACACTGAATGCGTATATGCCTGCCTATATGGGTGTATATGCATGAACACACCCCTCCATACATATGTGTGTTATAATCCAAGTGTTGGGATGTGGCTCTGGGACCTTGAACATAAGGAGTGATCCGTCAGGATTAAGGGATCACATATGGTGTTCAGCTCTATACTTAGTCTAAAGCTGTAGGGTAGAACAGCTGAAACGTTATGTTCAGAAGATGAACCAAGATGAGAACAACAGTCCGAAAACACTTGCACATAATGATAATCCCTCATCTAAAATATTCAGAGAGAAATTCAATTTTTATGTAATTAAATAAGTTTGATTAAGAAAAAAAAAGTGAAGTCAGTATTTTATTTTTGTTTTGTAGTTTTTAAAAAATTTCCAGTGTTAGATGTATGTAACATGTATGTTAGACGTTAGATGTTTATACATGTACTGATGTG
>VCCN01000192.1:4770562-4785513 GCA_006491835.1 Architeuthis dux | reverse complement strand
TTTTGATTGGTCAAACATAATTTCAAATTGAATCTCTTAAAGTGGTTTCAGTAGTCATAATGTCTGATGCAACTCAAAAGGGTTTTAAAATGCTGCGAATGCAACATTTCCCCCTCTTTTTTAACTTATATATTTGGATCTATACCACATTCTTGGACTGAAAATAAAGGTAAGGTGCCCAATTAGTCCATATGCAGTTGGTTTTCTTTTGGTTTTTATGAATAGCATTGTGAATATTTTTTTTTATGAATAGTATTATGAATATTTTTCCTAAATTTTATTACAGGGTTATATTTTAATTTTAATCACTGATGAAAAAAGTACAGAAAGTTTTATTGAACTCAAACATTATTTGAATTTCCACATTTTCAAAATAATAGGGTTTGTAGTGGACACATATGTATTTTTGCACTCACGCACTCCAGTCAACAAGTGAAAAGCACTTGACATCAAATTTTCCTAAGAACAACCCAGATTTTTACTCCAAGAAATAAAGTTATCTTGTCTGTTGGTGCTCTCAGATAACCAACTTTTCGGAACATGAACATTATGGTACTTGACTCGAACATGATACCCTTTGCAGACAATAAGTATGGCAAAACGATGTATATTGTCACCTTACCATTTCATCTTGGATTTTTGATGATACCCAGTTCAACACACCACAATTTCGACCAGCCACACATCCACCACTCACCTCTTACTATAAAAAGACCAGCTATCCTTCAATCTTTGTTCAGTCAATTTTATCGCCTGGCAAATCCATGACTGTTCCACAGAGACACGCCTCTCACTGCTGATTATGTATGTACGCTTTCATACATACATACATACACACACCCTCTCTTCCTTAACATCTTCAACAAACTAAGGACAGACACTTTTACTAAGTAGTATACAAACACTTTAAATGCATTCTTCCTTCTTCTTCTCATCAGCTAAGAACTACTTTTTTTTGTTATATCTTCTGTAATAAATATACTTCTTATCATTGCAGAGTATTTGTATTCTTTATTATCAATGCTTTTCTACCATGTGCAAACTTGCATCTTGCAACATATATGTATTTCATCCCTTTTACCACTGCAGAAACAGGCAGAGAAAGAAAGATCCTTTCTTATGCATATTGCTAACATTACTCTTTCTTTCTCTAGTCTCATCAGCACCCTAGCTTGCTATCGGCAGTACTGACCCTTACTATTACTACGCTTCCTCTCATCTTTGTTATTGTTTTCACTGTTATTACTGTAACTTTTATATGGAGTCAGAGTCAGATATAATATTAATAAAGGATTTAATTTAATATTAAGTCCTAATTCTCTCAACATTAACATCCATTTACAGGTTATTAAGTATTACAATTTTTGCTATTGGTTTTCATTGATATGCTTAACAACTTCTGCAAAACACAAATATCTCTAGTTTCATGTATCGTACAAATATTTTTTAATACTGATACAACACTGGGGTTAAGACAAAAAAGTTATTTCCCTTGAATTTAAAAATTGAAGTCAGGATACATATACATGTCAGAACACATGAATAACCTAAACCCAGCAATAAACCAGTGTTGTGGGTAGCAGTGATTAATAGGGAAAATGTATAAAACAGATATTAAACGGAAATGCATTATGAATTTTGGACGGAGTTATTTACCAAAGATTCTGTAGAAAGAAAAAAAACAAGTGTATATTTTGGAGAGGTATGTTAGATTAATTTTTATGTAAGTAATTGTTGGACAATGCCCACTTAGGCACAAGGTTGCTTTTGTGAGTAATGTTCCCTCTAATTCTTAGTAGTCATTGTGCGCAAAAATTTTATGTTGTGCAAGTTTTTTTCTGTGTAACAAAAGTATGTGCGCAC
Organism: Architeuthis dux; assembly: GCA_006491835.1. Lineage (NCBI taxonomy): Eukaryota > Metazoa > Mollusca > Cephalopoda > Oegopsida > Architeuthidae > Architeuthis > Architeuthis dux. The sequence goes on along the minus strand of VCCN01000192.1, from coordinate 4,783,650 downwards.
TGAATGCTGTTGCAAATGAAATTGTTTCAAGATAATTTTGGCACAGCCTATTTCTCATGGCTAATGAAACTGTATTGGCATGTTTTAGTATAATACAAGTATGATTGCATTCTACAAAGTAATGTATTTAGTTAATATTTTATTCTATACTTTGAACTACTTTTTTCAGTTTGTTGTTCCATTAAATAAAACATTAATGAGTATTTCTTATTTCTATGTTATACAATGTCAAAAGGAATAACACTCATCAAATCGAATCACTTTATTATTATTATTATTAATTACTACATTTTTAGGTAACTAACCTTTTGTGTGCACATTATTGTGTGCACACTGGTTGCAAAACGTGTGTGTACACACACATGCCCACAGCTTAGAGGAAAATGTTTGTGAGACTTGAGTTCACTTACAATGGCTTGTGAGAGGTGCTTGGATTACTTTTTCTATATTCTAAATGGGAAATACACAAAAGAATCATCTCCAATACACATTTTCATCAAATGTTGTTAATTAAGTCTGGTGATCCTCTATATTTGTACACATTAACTAACCACATGAATGTTAAAAGCTTTAAAATACTTATCAAATATAAAGGATCAAATAGAGACACTGAACCCCCAAATTGATTAAAGTCAAAAGTACAAATTTTAAGATTATACCATAATCAAAATTTCATTTAAATTTGATCAAAACAAGGAAGAAATGTAGAATTCAGACCCCTTTAACTACATAAAAGGAATATGTGAAGAAATAGTATCACAAAATTAGAAAAACTTATTAAATTAAATTTTGATTGTAATCTGAAAATTTGCACTTTTGACTTGAATCTATTTTGGGGTCTGGATTCTACATTTGATCCAATATAAGTACACATAATGAGAATAAAAAGTAAGGTGAAGTATCCCATCTCTTACGAGACAACACCCAATTGAGTATGGAGCCCGGTGAGGAAGACCCGGTTTCTGTTGTGTGCGTCAGCTTAGAGATCCTTGCAAATCGAGACCAGGACGCAAGTCCACCAAAGGCATACCTCCACCCTAATCACACAGTTTAAAGTGTACTCAATTAGCTGCTGAATGCACATGGGAGTTTGTCCTAATGAAGAGTTTTCCACTCTCTTCAATCATACCTGGAATTGAACTCAGGACCTTCTGTGTGTGAGGCAAATATGCTAATGAGAATATTAACAGTAAAAATATTAACATTTACATCAGTTTTTGTTATGTAGACAAATCTCTTCCAGTCGTATTCTGAATGTGACATGTAGAAAAATAATATTAATAAAACCACTGCACTTTTTTGTTTCTTACCTAAATATTGATTACTTATGTTTTTCCAAGTTACTTTTATCCTTTATTATATGACTACATTGCTTGTGGGTAGTGCTAGTTTTGCAAGTACAAGGGTGGATCCAGAAGTCTGTAGCCTAACGTGTAGTTATTAGCTGAATTTTGATCTGAAATTTTCACTGTATAATGTTCAATCTATATAATTAATATTCACCACTAAATTAAGTGCATTGACAAGGAAGGAGATTATTTTGAAAAATAAATATTTGTTGTGTAAAATAAATGCTCTTTTCATCATTAGGTTGCTGATATATTGATGTACCTGTAATGTCCTAGACTAAGACAGTCAAGGGGAAACAACTCCTGTCGTCGACATCTCATCGTCATCATCATTAACATCAACAACAACAACTCCTTCTCCTCCTCCTCCTCCTCCTTCTCAGCCTTTAAACTACATTTGCTACATTAAGACCCTGGATGCAGACACCCTCCAGTCGGCGCATGTCATTTGTGAGGGCTTCCGGCAGCATCTCCCTCACTTTTGTTTAATTTCTTACTTTGGGGGATTTTTTGCCCACTTACCATCATCAACATCAAATTGTATATAAAATCATTGGTTATAAATAGCTTAAGTGCCACAGAGTAATTGTGGTATTATGGTGAATGAAAAAGATTGGAAGAGAAGGATGAATTCTTATAATGAAAGGATTATTGTAAAAATGAAAGGGTCATAAATGAAACTAGTTAAGAGTAAGATAGACAAATGACGACCAGCCCCCCCCCCACCAAAAAAAATAGCCTTGTACCTAATTTTATGTATTATTACATAGAATAAACAAAAAAAATAGGCCTTGCTCAAGGTCTGCTTGTTTTTTTTTTTGCTCCTGAGCGTCACGTTACCAAAATCATCTTATTTTGTGCCAGCCATAATTTTGCTTATGATCTCAAGGGAACAACACGGCCTGCTTAATGCCATTTAAGTTTGCTAATGGCTTCTAGGATATCTCTGACTCCTGTTTGCTCTCTAATAGATTGTGCTGTTATTTTGTGATCTTTCCACGTGATGTTTAACATGATTTTTTTCCAGTGTACATTGCAATCAAGCTAATTTCTTGGTTAAGTTCTCTGTTTCAGATCCTTAGGTGACTATCAGGAGGATGCATTGGTTGTAGACCTTTCTTTTTAGGACTAATGGGATTTTCTTGTTCTTGAAGGATGAGCTTGCTCTGCTGAAAGCTTGCCAACCTAAGGGGATTCTTCACTTGATTTCTTCACTTGATTCCCAGGTAAATGTAGTGTCATGACCTGGATGCAGATGTGGAGAGAACTGATCATACATTGAAACAGCTGGTGTAATTGGCCCAGAACTGAGATGCCTGGAGAGTCTTTATTGACAGCCTATGTCCCAAATGGAGCCACAGGCTTTAGATAGGTAGATGTAGTGAGCTACTTTCTTCGGCTCTACATTTTCAATTTTGGTTTCACTATCCTTGATGTATTCATTGCACATGACATTACCAAAGACATGAGTGATAGTATTAGTGATGAAATTACTATTAATAATAAGAGTATCATCATCATATGGCTTGGCTTTGCAAACAAAGATATAGATTTTTCTGTTGCAGGCTCTCCTATGACCAACAAAGCCAACACAGGAGAGGAGGGGCCAGCCTTTGTGCATTCGCTGAAGGAGAAGGTCAGGCAGTCAGGGGAAGCTTCTGCCTGGTAAACTTTGTGTTGCCATGACTACATGCTGGCAGCCTCTGTTGTCCACTGATAGTAGTTGATTCCACAGGTGATGGTCCTTTTTAAGGAGTTCATGAATCTTTTCAGTGGGGTTCCCCTTCTCTGCTGGCCAGAGACATGTTCTCTGAACAGTAGGGTCTTTGGTTGATGACAATTTTCCATCTTTGCCACATGGCAAGGAAGCCGAGGAAGACAGAAGGTGGATGATTTGTTGCTTGTTGCTGGGTGCTGGAGAAAGACCATCTTTTAAAGACTGACTTCCATGCCAAAGAGTTTTGTAGCCTTTGCAAAACAGGATGTTACCTGCTGGAGGGCTGCCTCTGGGTGAGCAACTAGAACCCTGTCATCTGTGAGCAGGACCTCTCTGACCAGTTGCAGCATGGTCTTGGTGTGGGCTCAGAGTTGCTTCAGGTTGAACAGGATGCCGTTTTTACATGTGCAGATGTACACATTATCTATGTTAGACATCTCCTCTGTTGTCTGTTTCAACAATAGAAGTAACTAGCATTCCAAGGGAAATTATGAATCACCACCACCCATATATGCTGTGATGGAGGTGATCGATTAAAAAGTTGGAAAAAGGGGTGATCAATGAATAAGTTACTTCTCTCACCTTTTGTTGGGCTGTGATCACTAAAAAATGTCTGAATTTTCAAAAAACAAGCGTTTATTTTTTATTTTAAAAGTTGCCAAGAAGATCAATACTTTATTTTCTATTTTTTTAAAATTCTGAAATAAGGCTTCTGTATGGACCCTTTGAATTCTTGATTTTCAAAAATCAGCAAAATTTCTTTCTCCAGGGACTTATTTTTAAAAAGTGTAAAACCCAATATTGTGTGCATCAATCAAATGAATTAAGGTAATTTCCTATATTACGTACCTAAAATAGTTCTCCAAGAAGAAATGTTTTTTCCTTTGAATTTTAGGTGCTTTCAATCCTTTGACCTTTGAATCATCCTGAAATTTGTTAGTTTTTAAAAAGAAATTTAAAAAAAAGGCTTCATGAGGAGGGTTCTATATACAATGTAACTATAATGCTAAATTGGGCACTTAATTTCCACCATTTTTACGGAAGACACTCACTTTTATTCTTTGAAGCACTTTTCTATTCTAACGACTATCTCTTGTTTATTTCTTTTATACAACATTCGAAGAATAAAAGTAAGTGTCGTAGAAAAGAAATAAACAACAAATAGTCAGTTAAAAAAAGGAAAAAAATGCTTCAAAGAATAAAAGTGAATGTCGTATAAAAGAAATAACAAGAACAAATAGTATGTGGAATCATTTTTTAAATTTTTTAGATGCGTCAAAATAAAAAGCTTTAAAAGTATATATTTAGAATATGAGATTAGGTAAAAAAATGTTACTGTCACCAGACCGACCAAGTCTCCCGCATTTTGCGGTAGACTCCCACATTTTGAAGCCAAGTGCTGTCTCCCCACCTGCATGTAATGGATTTTTACGAATCTCCCGCATTGCAAAAGATTTGCCTGTAAAATTTCTTTTCTCTTATTTGCAGACCTACCAAGACTCCCGCATTTTGTTGATTATCTTGGTTTAAAATTATGTTAAGATAGGTTTTCAATACACTGAAATAGCTGTGTTATAGCTTCTAGAATTGAAAATTTTCTTTGCCCCCAGCCAACCATGGTGAAAATGGTAATAAATTCAGTAATAAAAGATTAAATTAATGAAAGTTTTATTCTGTAAAATGCCTGTTGCTTTGCTATTAGTATACCTAGGGGTGGAAATCTAAAGCAATGTATTATCTGGAAAAACTCATGGGAGCGTAAGCGACAACAAAACCATATATAACAAAATAAAGATATGTAGGTCATTTATTTAAAATAATTTAACACGTTACCTACTTAAAAATTAACAAACAAATTTTAAAAAATGATAATGTAAGGTAAGGAAAAAAAAAATCCCCCCTGGTTTTTGACCCCTCAAAAGGAAAAAAAATGTTCCCCTTATTTTTCAAGAATGTTTGATCAGAATATGAGGTCAGGTAAAGAAATAAATCACTATTTAAAAAGTCGGATCAGAATGTGAAGCCAGGTGAAGAAACCAAATTTTTAAAAAATGTGATCAGAATAAATGTTCTCTTAATAACATCACAACATTCTCTTATGACATCACAGCAGCTGGTAAATAAATCACATTACCCCCTTCCTTTCTCTTTCTGTTACGGACTCAGGGCTGATAGCTCGTAAATTAAAGATTATTTTTTGTTTACATTGTTACAAATTTCTACACTATCAATTTTCAAAAATTCTGAAGTGTGTACAGAAATAATTTTTATATCAGAGTTTTTTCCAATCCATTTTCTTACTAATCAAATGGGAGATTTTGACGATAATATCAACTTTTATACGAGTTTAACGTTTTTTTTCTGCTCGATTTCGCGCCGATTTCTCATGTTCATACATTTAAGACTTCTTCTCCCCTTTTTCTTTTCTTTCTAATGTTGTAATATTTTTGCCGTATTCTGATATCAAGGAGCATTACCTATAGTTTTTCGTAGCACCTAAAACAATAAAACCGAAGATATGCAGTCATTTAAAAAAAGTTATTTCCCATGTTATTATTGCCATAAATGTTTATCGTGTTTTCATTAATTTCACTTTTCAATAATTTCACTCACTAGTCACTAAACTCAGACACACATTTCATGACACTGGATTAAGAAAATCATCAATTTTTATTCTTGCCTGCATAACTTGATTTCAGTTCATATTTTTGGATTTAAATGTATGCTTACTTAGCCGGAAAAAGAATTGCTACTAAAGAAAAAGTTATTCATTAAAAATGCTAAATAAGCATAAATGACATGACAAACACATTAGAAGTAAATCCAAAGTATTAATTCAATAAAAAATATAATACTAAATAAATTTTAAAAAAACCGGATATTTAATTTCAAGATCTATTTAAAACTTTCTAAAAACAATTTCCAAACTTCTTGATCGTTGTGAAACTATCTGTATATCTTGTTTTTAGACCCAACAGAAACGTAAACAAGAGGGAATACAAATAATTGACAATATACATTGCGAAAAAATAGAAAATTTTATAAAAGCGATTTTATTGAAATAAATATGCGCGTCTGTCACTTGTGTTTTGTTCTGTTAACTTCAGTCATTTTTTAAAAGTCAGAACTGACTAGAAATACGTAAAACTGAAAACAAAAGCGTCAGATTTTAGGAAATAAGGGTTAATTAAGATTGACAAGTAATATTACAAGTAAACTTGTTTTTCTTCTTTTTTTGTCGGAGTTGCTAACCTAACCATCTGTTTGCGAAGAATCAGCAAGAAAAAAAAATCTCTAAATTTAACATACGATACACGTGTTTTATCGACAGTCACTTCCTATGGAAGCTTATATGGAGAAAAGTAATTCAACCTAACACTTTCTATTTCTTTTCTCCACAAACAATATTTATAAAATTGTTTGCTTCTTTATTCATCAATGTGAGAAACTGGAAAGAGTGAAAACATTTTTGCTTATTGAGTGTACTGTGTACGATTATTATATTAAAAACAAAAAAACGAACGAATTTTCTTAAGCACCGTATTTGTTGTTTGAATGTTCTACCATAGTTTGCAGAATGCGTTGTTCCATCTTCAACCGTGTTTTTAGTGACGTGGAGACTACGGCCGTCTTAATTGAGTAACAAGTATTTTAGAGATGACTGTCTCAATTTGTGTCCAGCTACAACAGGAGTGGTTGGTATGTTTTTACTTATTCTTGACCCAATTTCTTTTTCATTTTTAGAAATTGTATGCTGCCATGTGAACATTATAGTCTAAAGGTCTTCCTTCAAGCTTCCTCCTCGAGTTATATACAAGTCTTTAAACAATAACAACATTATTAATAATTGGACACGCCAAGAACTGAGACTTTAGCACAGAGAAAATGATCTTATATTATCTTATAAATACATTTTTTTAGGCGTATTCATAGATTTCTTTATATAAAACTACATCGTTTATTAGTGATTTTTCAATGAATTTACAGCGTTTTTTTTTGTTTTTTTTTCCTGATCGCCATTTGTTCACTAAAATTATTGTTGATATGACAAATGTTCATTGTTTATCAATTGATGTGTGTATTTAGTATTACAGCAAGTACAGCAAGTTCCGCTTGAATTCTTTTCGTGTCTATCTCGAAATAAATGACTGTTATTTAGTTTATTTTTCATTGTTGAGCTCGAAATCTATGACAATGTGTAAAACTAAAAAGTGCCGAGTAATCAAAAGATCTGGTCTTCACACATTTTTCAGATTTGCAGGTTGGTTGTTGTTAGTGGAAATAGAAAATCGACTTTTTAACTTTATTTTCATGGTTTACTTACTAATTTAAAACATCAACAGGTTGTTGCTGTTTGTCTTTGTAAATGTTTACTACAACGTCAATATTGTGGTACACATTGTTTTGTTCATTTTTCTCTTAAGTTATTGAACCCCTATTTTTCTTTTTTTTTTTTCTTCTTTTACTCTTTATGGAAATCGAACCTTAAATTCAAGTCTGTTTCTGAACTATTGTTTATTTTAAAATCTTTTGACCATATATTTGTTGCCGAGTCTTTCCCCACTTTTCTTCAGTTCATTCGCTTGCTTAGTACGAGTAGAGTAAATATGTAATAAGTCTTTCCACTCCCTATCATTTCTTCACGTGATCTACCAAGACTCAAAGTACAAACACGACCTTTATTGGTTCCTTGTTATTTGTTGCTTTTATAGGCGTTTTTTAGGCTTTCAGTGGGGGTGGCATTTCTGTGGAAATTATTTTATTTTTCAAAGTAGGTCCCTTCCCTTTCTCGACCGAATCTCTAAGTGTTCATTCAAATTTTTTGCCCATAAGTTTTGATTTTATTCATTGAAACTTAATCCTAACTCTAACAAGAAAATGTGTAAATAAATAAATAAAAATTATTACCTTAGGCGACCTAGGAAGATTGTGTTGCTCCAATCTTTCAAGTGGAGGGACCTACCTGCCTTGAAAATAGGTATGGACGAAAAATTTCAGCGTGAAATCGACTTGAGAAATATTTAAAAATTTGGCAAAAATCAGCATATTCGATTTTTAATAAAATCCTTGATACTTATTTATTAAAGGGCGAATTTAAAAAAAATAATTTTCCATTTCGTAGAAGAACACTTTTTTTTATGATTCCTACCCCACCTTTTATTGATTTATCTATTTTAAATAATGATGCTTTCGTTGAATAATTTTTTTTTTTTTTTTTTTAAAAAAAACACATTTTACAGATATATCCCTGGAGATACTAATTATGTTTACCTTTTTTTAGAATAATATCCAGAAACTGCTGGAACGGAAGTCTTACTTTGGGATTAATTATCATTCTGGCTTTTGATTTGTGAAAAAAGAATTTTTTTACTCAATATTATTTTAAAATATATTTTTCATCATTTTTATCGATTTATTCCGATATCTTATAAATTTTTGAAATTTAGATTTTTTATTCTTTCTATGTCTTGGTTCGACTGAAACTTATATAAAATATTATAACAAGGATGAATAATTAAATATAGTGAAATGATGAAAAAATATTTACTGCCTGTATTTTTAATATATTTTATTCTGTTTTTTGTTTATTTATTGATTGCTATTTCAAATTATAGGAGCTGCAGGTGATAACATGCCTTTTTTTTTTGCACGGCGCAGCTGTCATGCATTTTAATCTTGTTTATTTTTTTCACTCAAATATATGTGTACTGCATTGTCTACCATACATTTTTAAAAATCAGATGTTGCTTACACACATTTTGTTCATACCTACTTGAAAACCAGCATTCGAAATAATCTTGGATTTTATCTACAAAACTGTACAAAGCTACAATAACATTAACCGTGGGAAATGTGCAGCCTTCACAGCCACTAAGTAGGCCAAAATTATGTGTTTTTTGTGATAATAAAAAAACACTGACAACACTTCATAATAACAATAAGTAACTAACTATTAACAATGCCAAAAACAAAATAATAGTATATACTGCTACTCCTCATTTTAACTTCAAATATTCAATATAAGCTTTTCATTTGTTATGAATCAAAGAATGAAAATTTAAAACTTTTGATTGATCAATATGCTTTTATACTTTTTAAGAGTATTTTATTTGACTAAATTATAAAACAAGAATGAAATATGGATTTATTCATGTAAGGAGACTGAATTCCCCCTCCCTGCCCTAACTGTAAATTTCTGTGGAAAAAGAAATAAATTAATAACAAGCTATATGGAAATCAGATAGTGTAATTTAATTTATTTTTAAAAAGTGATTTAATGCCACTCTTTCTTTACACTTTCTTTTTTGTTAGCAAGGGGGGGGGGGCGCAATATTAAGAAGGGGAGACTAATGTTCCAAAAAAGAATGGGCTAATGTTAAAAAAAAGTGTGGGTGGTGTTGGAAGGATAAAGTTTTTAAAAAAGTGGGACTAATGTCCAAAAAAAAGGGGGGTGTCCTAATGTACACAAAAGGGGAGTTATGTTGAAAAAACTGTGGGGTGCAGCATTGAGGGGAATTTTTATTTTAAAAGAAATTGAACTATAATAAAGTCCATATATTTACTTAGATCATCGATAAATCAATCATTACACCATATTTGATGACAGCTCATTAAAAATTTAAAAAACAAAATTAAATTCTGTAGTTAAAAATATACCAAAAATAAATTATTAGATAAAGATAATTTGTGGAAAAACAGATAGTTTCATCGCTCAACTAAACTGTGCAAAAAACTTCATGCTTTGTGCAAAAAACACTTTGTTATCGCATGATCTTTCTATAGTCAGGGAGTGACAGACAGTATTGACAGCTGCAGCCCATCCCTGCCCTGTCTGTGGCGGATCATAAGCGAAATAACTATTGTTTTATTTGAAGCAAAATAATCACTGTTGTTTTATAAATTCATTCCAGTATTCACTATTTTTCTATGTGAAATATAACTCATTATATGAATGTAGGATCTGTTTTTCTCTTTATTTTAAAAAATTTATGAGATTAAATATCTGCCATATGCCTAAATATATTCCTCTATTTTGCCGCCAGGTTTGTCAGAAGCAGCTAAATGATTGATTAATTGGCTAAATATTATCTTTGTTTACTACTTTTAGTCATTGTTCATTGAATGACAAAGAACTCATGATTTGTAATTGGCTAATACTGTGTCAGGTGTTAGACATCCACTTCCTTGATAATTCGTAGAAGCATATAATACTATTCTGTAGATTCAAGAGATGACATATGCTGACAAATATAGAGCAACTGGATTGGTATTTTGTTATCTCTTACAAATGTACTAAAAGTGTACTTGATATTGGGTTTATCATTTGATGAAAGCTTTATCCAAGCAAGCAAAGTGAGACGAGTGAGGCTTGGGTATTGATCAAGGCCTATACTTTTCTATATGATTTTGATGTCTGTTAAAAGTACATGCACACTTAAACCGCAGAACTGCAATTTGACAACATATTCATGCAAATATAACAGGACCCAAGGAATGTCCTAGGCTACAGAAAAACAGGATTCCCTCCATTTTGTTAAAAAGAAAAAAACAGTTATAAACATAAACACTGAATTCATTTAATGACCCTTTTTGGCTGCTGCAGTCAAAATGTTATTTCAATAACATGAAACCACATAAAAAAAATTTGTGCATATTTTACCTCTGTCAATGAAGTTGAAAAGAAGTATGTTTTTGAACGCATCTTGGTTCGCATTTTTCCTGTCCGCACGCTATCTCCAAATGTTCTAAATAAATAGACAAAGGAAGAACTGATTAAATTTTGGAGCGGATCCATGCACAATCTTCCCAATGTTGTAGTTATATCTCCAAAACACATAATATCGCTAATTCTTTTGTTTCTCTCCGCAAGATATCTCAAAGTTCTAAAAGAATTTCATTCAGATTTTCTGGAAGGGTGGGCAATAGGCAAAGGAGGAACTGATTAAATTTTGCAGCAGATTCATGTACAATCGCTGCCCCTATGTCATAGTTATATGTCCAAAACACATAATATGACCAATTCTTTTTTCTCCAAAAGTTCTCAATTAATTTCATTCAGATTTTTTGTATCTTGCTTCTTTACTTATGTCTAGAGTTATTTTCTTTGAAGGGTTTTAGTTTTGATATGTGTCGTGTCATTGTTGTATTTGTTTTTGAAGTTATTTACTATTTTCAAATTTAGTATATTTGGATCGTGCTCTACTAGTGAATTCCAGCTGTTTATACTTCCTTGTGAGAAAAAGTTCTTTCTAGTGTTTTTTGGCAGTGTTTTTCTTATATATTTCTTCTGTTCATTGTAAAGAATATTAATAAAGAACATCACAAATATTAACAAATATTTTGGCTAGAGACAATTCTCTAGCCAAAATTGTATTATACAGAGATTTACCATTCATATTGAAGTTTTAAAACAATAATTTAAATGATTGTTTCATGTATTATTTATTTTTTTAATTTATTTTTGTTTTTTTGCATTCTTCTATTTATGGAATGCAAGAGATCATGGTACAAGCAAAATGAATCACCACTAATTGTATCAAACGCTGCTCTTCATCCAAAGAAGGTGATGCTATGTATATGGTATGGGTAGAAGAGAGTTCTCTATTATGAGTTCCTCCCAGAGAGTTAAATGATTGATTCAAACAAGTACTGCTCCCAATTAGACTAATTGAAAGCAGTAATGGACAATAAACATCTGGAATTAGTTAATAGAAAGAGCGTAATATTCTATCAAGATATCGCTAGACCACATGTTTCTTTGGTGACCAGACAAAAACTTTTACAACTTGGCTGGGAAGTTTTCACTCATCTACCATATTCACCAGATATTGCACCTTCAGATTTCCATTTATTCCGGTCTTTACAGAATTGTCTTAATGAAAAAAAGCGAATGCTGGGGAAGACTGCAAAAGGCACCTAGAGCATTTCTTTGCTGAGAAAGATAAAAAGGTTATTGGAGGATAGAATTATGAAGTTGACTGAAAGATAGCAGAGGATAGTGGAACAAAATGGTAGATATGTTGTCCAATAAAGTTAACATAAACATTTTTAAAATAGTCTTTTATTTTTACTGGTACTGATCCAATACTGAGGTCCAACGATTAAGATAAAAAAGTTATTGCCCTTGAATTTTTTTTGTTGCACGAAAATTTTTACTTTGGGAAATTTACAAAAACAAAAGTTGATGCGATTTTTATTCATTGCCGTCATGTGGCAACGTTTTAAATTTTAAAATTTAATCCACTCAACATTTAAATTTCTCCATGCAAAAAAATCACGTTCTTTGACTTATCTTTTCGTTATTACTGAATTTTTACCTACTTACCTTCATCTTAATAGTTTAATTGCTGTTTATCGCATTTTAATTAATTTTTTTTACTTGCACATCACTGTTTTGGGGCAAAAAGTTGCGATAAAAAGCAACTAAGAAATTTAAGATGAAGGTAAAAAGTAGTCATAAAAATTAAAAATAATATTGTTATTTAATTGTTTTGTATTAAAATAATTTACTTAGTTTTGTCTTCAAAATAGTCTTAAATAAAAGAAAATTTATTTGCGATGAGCTATATGAAGTTTTTTTTACTTGCATGATCGGAGATTGCTGTTTTTGGGAGGTCTCTTTTCACACAGGATTAAATTTGTGTAATAAAAAAACTTTTTTCGGATGTCTTGACCGTTGGACCCCAGTATTGTACGAGTACCTTTTTACTTAATACATTGAACAAACGTTTTGGTCAGCCTAATAGATGTTGATGCACCATGGAAACTTTTTGATGCTCTTTGTCAGCTGTCATTTGTATTTTTTAGCTTTTCTAACCTTATTGCTGCATGTCACTAGCATTTGCAATACAATACCTGTGACTCTGGATAGTGAAACTAAATCAGAGCTTAAATAACCTATAGCACCACAGCCACATACATCTTCTTAAGAACACTTCTATCACTCGTGGCACTTCACATAAAGATTGATTACATGGTACAGGCATACATATATGTATATTATATGTATATTATATGTATAT
>VCCN01000192.1:4744059-4763822 GCA_006491835.1 Architeuthis dux | reverse complement strand
TTAAAAAAATACATATTTTTTGCACACAACATTACCATGGTCCGCTGCTCCTACTTTTATATGTATTCTTCATTTTTCTCTCATAATATTTATTTGCATTTGGTTTTAACAGGAAGTATAATTGTTCCAATGAAAAATATTATCTATTAAATCTATAGATGTTTTAGACAAGGCATTTTTTTTTTCTTTTTCTTTTTTTCTTTTTCAAAATATGAGCAAGTCGAATGGATAGGCGTGTATGTATCGCAAAAGCATAGGCGTGTATGTATCTCTTATTTCCAGTATATGTATAAATGTATAATAAAAATTAAGATGAGTGTAAATAGCAGTCAAAAATTAATAAAAATGGTTTACAATGCTTGATTTATTAAAAAAAATGTTTTTTACTAAAACTCAAACAGTCATTGCCGTGCCAGCTTAGTATGAAAGTAAAAAAAATGTTAGCTTCTTTAGCAGTGATCGTCATTTTTGACGATTAAGTTGTCCCACTTTGCCAAACTATAAATATAAATACAAATAGCAAGGTTTTATATTCATTGTTCACTATTTGTCTTCATTCCTTTCTTTGGGGACAAGTCAGTTAATATTGCTATGTGTATGTGGTGTTTCTTGGTTTCTTCTGCATCATCAGCGTAGATACTTGCTCAAATGATTCAGGTTTCAGAAAGTCCCTTATCAAACAAGACAACAGAAAACAACAAACATTGCCATCACAAAAGGAAATGTTGCTGTATCATTGCTATACATGTCTGTGTGCAAAGAAAAAAACTTTATTCATATTCATAAAACAGTTTTATATGGGATCTCATCATTGAAATAACAATCTGGAGTATTGTTTGTTTCCAATAGTGAATGCTATAAGCTTTAAAAATGAGATTTTTTCTTGTCTCTTTTTTATTTCTGACTCTTTTATACTTATTAATTTTGATGCTTTTTTCCCCCTTTTTCCAGTGCCTGTCTATGGTTAAAGTATGGTCTTCTGCGCAGGGTAAATTCCATTGTGTTTGTCAATTCAGTTGCAGCTCTATTACAGAGCATGTACATGTGTATTTATTACCTATATTGTTTACAGAGGGTAAGTAATATTTTTCATTTGTATTTTTTAACTATCTTACATTTTCATTATGAATTGATGTACAACAAGGCATTTTTTAGAGTGTTGAATGCTTGTGTTACAGGTTCAAATCTGACAATCGTAGTTAGCCAATTAGCACTGACACTTTGGGAAAAGCACACATCTTAGAAGTCTTATCCTTACAAATGCACACATCTGCATAAGAACACACTCAAAGGAGGAAAGTTTGTTTCAAATCTGGTTGAAAGTAGGTGTAAGAAGTGTTGATCTTCCATTTTAAAAGCAAAGTTGGGTATTGAGTTAGTACCTTGGTGTTGCAAAACACGAAAAGCAATTATTGAAAGAGGTTCTTTAAGAATGCTTCATGTGCCACAAGGCACAAACAGTTGAGAGCAGAACATGTATTATTAACAGAAGATAATACTTGATTGTATGTGTCATAACTCCAAAAAAGTAAATGCTAGAAATATGAAACCTTTAACCTCAAAATCCTCAATTATCTTAAACTTAGGCAAACAAAGAGTAGGTCAATCATCCACTAAATAACTTTGAAATCTTTTGTCATTAAATTTTACCTCTAGATTTAATGAAATATCTTATTAAAAATAAATAATTTTCTTTTAAATTTGGCATTATAACATAATAGGCTTAGGGCATTTAAAACGTAGGAAAAACCAAAGTTTGAGAAATAAAATAAAAGGCATAAGATGTGGATATTCAACCACTGATTTAACTCGGTGTTGAGTAGAACAATTGGGTCAAATTCAGAATTATGAGCTGCAAACCCTACTCCCAGAGATTCTGACAGGTTCATAAATTACCTTGCACTTGGAATTCAGGCCATCTGCATTTGTCAAGGAAAAAACATTGTTTTTATAAATTTATGTTAAAATTAGATAAAGCAGACAGAGGAGGTGGGTTGTCCAAACCCCCTGAAAAGTGTAGGCACTAAAGGAAATTTATCAAATCGGACTTTGGTGAACAGATTATTTTTGCAGCTAGAGATAAAGTCAGATTTTATTTTTTTCCTAAGTCAGGCCAAGATGCCAGCCCTGTCAGGCCAATATGCCAGATTGCTTTAGGGGTAGTTAGATAAGGATAAAACTAATGTTCAGAAAAGGGACATTTATCAGTTTTCTGTCTAATCTTGATTTCTTTGGAATAAGGTAGAAACCACATGAAAGTTGTAGGTTGTAATTAATTACTTCAGCACCCAATATATCTGGGACACAGAGTATCTCATCAGATTGCTTCAAATCTGTGTACAAATGAACATTATGGTTTTGTATCTTGTATCTACTGACCTGAATGAAGAACATGTTCCACGTGAAGTAATCTCCATCATGCGAATGTAAAATACCTCCTGTGGTAACTTTCATACACATAACTCCTATAAAGCAATATTATGTCAGCTACATATGAGTATTTCTAAATATAAGTACATTTTAATCAATTGATGTCACATCTT
Source organism: Architeuthis dux (assembly GCA_006491835.1). Lineage (NCBI taxonomy): Eukaryota > Metazoa > Mollusca > Cephalopoda > Oegopsida > Architeuthidae > Architeuthis > Architeuthis dux. The sequence goes on along the minus strand of VCCN01000192.1, from coordinate 4,761,279 downwards.
ACCATTAGTATAGAATAAAAGGACAATCCTCTTTTCTATAAAAGAGTGTTGGCAATTTTTTTGCTTGTCTCTTTTTGCTCCTACAAATAGATTACAACTACACAATGATACTGACAAACATCGAAGACCAAAGATCACTAGCTTTGTTAACTAACCACAATGTGACAGATTAAACCAATTGTACACCACTGATTTACTTGGACTAGTCTACTCATCTTAGTTGATCACAACGTTTCGGCCATTGTACCCTCCAGCCTTCTTCATGTGTCTGTCATAGTTGATAACGTTCTGGGAATTTCGAACCAAGCCCTTTATTCAATCCAGATTGTTCTCATTCTGTTGTCCATGCTAGGGGATATCTCGCCCAGCCCTAACCGTTCCTAGTAGAAACTTGAAATTTTGTACACACACACCTCAATGAGTAGGGAAAATGCTTTTTTTGTTTTTTGAAAATCCATCTCCAAAATAGGTGATGGTTCAATTTTCAATGTAAGCTAAATTGGTCACTAGTTTGTGCCCGCTTGAAAATTCAGACATTTTTTAGTGATCACAGCCCAACTTTTTAATTGATCAACGCCAACACAGCATATATGGGTGGTGGTGATTTACAATTTCCCTTGGAATGCTAGTTTTAATTAAAATTTTAATCCTTAAGATCTTGATTACTTTTGCATGTTTACTTTTGTTAGGCTATGGCTGCAAGTATATAATTATTAATCACCCTTTGTAATGTTATCTTCATTGCCAGCATTTTTATTCACAATTTTCATGATTTGAACTGATGTTTCATTGTCTGCAAATCTCAAATCACTATTCTTTCTATTTGTTGTTCTCTCTTTTCATCTATTCTTACATCTTTGATTTTCTTCCCAATTTGATGTGTTCATTTAGCTTTAATAATCATGTCTAGTGATTGGATTTTTCAATAGCAGAAACCTTTTGTACAATAATCTAATGATCAATAACACTTATATTAATCATTGGTCAACCCACATTTTTGTATTTTCTTTTAGGCACATCTCCACCGAATGCTGTTCATGGGATTGCTGCTTTTATTCATTCCTCTTGTCTACATTAAATACTATGTGCCTGACGAATCAAGTGCCATTAATCTATTAGGGTCCATATGCTGTTGTATAACTGTCATATCATATGGTTCTCCTCTTGCCTCAGTGGTAACTATATTTAATATACTTTTTTATCAAAAGATTTTCCATTAGTTTTTGAAAAATGCTTATCCAAAATATGAGGTTAGGAAAACAATGCAAAAGGATATTTGAGTAGTAACTAGTCTATTCAACTGCTTTTCTTTACTTTTCCATAATTTAAGGTTTATATATTTTAGGTATTTAACTAATATTATATAAAGTTATTGGAAAATAACTTTCTTTTTGTATTTTAATACCACTAGATCAAATATTCATTATAATTGAAAATGGTTACTTCTATAATTAATTTCAAAATTTTAAAGAATTTTATATGTACTTTATTTCATCTGTATAAATTAATTTCATATAGAAATTAAGAATCCATAAACATTAGAAAGCTTTATATTTAAACATTCAAACTTACTGTAAATATTTAAATTTCTTTAAATTTTTGTCTCAATATACTTTGTATTGTTTTTTTTTCTTTATAATATCACTAATTGTGTCTGTTTCAGGCCCATGTAATCAAGACCAGAAGCACAGAGTGTATGTCTTTCTCACTAACGGCTGCCAACTTCGTTGTTGCTCTTGAATGGTTGTTTTATGGATCTTTGTTAAAAGATGTATATGTCCAGGTAAGTCACAAGTTCTTACATGTAATTAGCAGAAAAAACCCCAAACAATCTCTCTCTTCAAATTCCAATCAAAGACATACAGTGTTGCTTATAAGTGAGTAAACCCCTACCACGTTTTAATAGAAAATTAATTTTCTTCTAAACTAAACATAGCCAGATTTTATTATTTCTAATGGAACATTACACAATCAAATGGATATTATCAGGTATTATTTATGACCAAACTCTTCAGCATTGAAAAAATATGAATATGTTAGTCAAAAAATGAGTACACCCCTATGAAAAAATATTTTCAAATAGTTTCAATGCTGTAGAATTTGGTCATAAATAATACCGGATAATATCTGTTTTGATTGTGTAATGTTCCACTAGAAATAATAAAATCCTGCTATGTTTGGTTTATAAGAAAATTCCACTAGAAATAATAAAATCCTGCTATGTTTGGTTTATAAGAAAATTAGGGGTGTACTTATTTATGGACAACACTGTATTTAATCATAGTGTAGCACCCTTCACTCCCAGTTGATTACTGTCCTACTTTGGCCTTCAAAACTAGTGTACAGGAGTGGTCAACAGACACTCAATAAGAATGAACAACCGGATTGCTCACTCCCCACACATTGTGTGATTTTCAGATAGACGGTGGGGTCCACACCAGGGTTTTGTGGGTTGTTCTTGCTTGCTTTTCTTCCTTTTCCTTGGGTCTTTCCTGGAACCGAAGTTGAATGACAACTGGTCTTCTACTTCTATATCACAATATTCTATTCAGTCAAATACAGTGTCCAACTGGAAGAATACTGCAAAGTAATTGAGGAAGAATGTGGCTAATCTTTAACAAGAAAGAGAAGTAATTTTACATCCCAACGTCTCTTGGACAGAGCTGTTTTCTGTACCCCTGGTTTTGCTACTCGCTAACTCAGTCTAACCTGATGGGAATCATAATTTTGGATTTTGACTCTTCCTTGGGGTGCAGCAGCAACTTACCAGACTCACAAGAGGTCCAGATTATATTGGGAATCTTAAAGGCAATTTATCAGGTCCCGAGCTGGTGACACTCTTAAACGTGATTTAACTAGTCAAGTTAGCTTAACTACGAGCAGTTGCTACCATCTACTTTGTAAAATCTGACCTGAGTGGTTTTTCCATATTGCAATAATCAAAACGTGTATACTGTTAAAAAGATTTTTAAAAAGAGAAAAAAGCAGATAAATTCCAGCAATTTTCAAAATGCTTTATTTCATAAATCAAATGGAATATAAGTGGTTTTATGAAGACAGTTTGAGGCATTTGAGGCATCTATTTTAATAGTTAGAAGCAAGCAATGATATTTTTCAAAGAGGAAACGGTATGTGCATTTTTCGGATCAAGTTTGGATCAGGCACCCTGAAAATTGTTGAATTGAAAAGGGACACATTTTGTCTCGACACCAGCAAAATCACTGAAATGTCAGCAGTGTTACCAAGATAAACAAATTCCATGTGTTGACATCGAAGAAACTAGCCATACTGATCTGGTATTGCTGTCTGTGAAATGTTTGAAGTTACTTACATTCGATAAAAAATAGATTGTGTTTTTTTTTGTTTTTGTTTTAAACTAACAAATTTCTGAAGTTACTTTCTCCCGGAAAAATAAAAAGTATTTTTTTGAGCTTTCAATCCAACTATACTTTTTATTTTTCCAGGAGAAAGTATCTTAGTAACTTCAAACCAGTTCAGTATGGCTAGTTTCTTTGTTGTCAACACGTGGAAATTGTTTATCTTGGTAACAAGGCAAATGTGTCCCTTTTTGATTCAACAATTTTCAGGGTGCCTGATCTGAACATGATCCCATTTTTCTCTTAAAAATAAACAAAATCTAACCGAATTCAAGTGCGTTAGTGAGCTTACGATTGATATTATTTTATTTCTTCTTTTTCAGATGCCAAATATGTTTGGTGCTATACTTTGCCTTATACAATTCGCCCTATTCTTTAAATATCCTGCAAAGCCTCGGCAGATCACGTCCATTACCACTTGAGCTTAATTGCACTGCAAATGTTTTATGATGATTCCTGCCAGTTCTTGGCCAAACCAAAGGAGATGAGGAAATTTCCTTTGCATTCTACAAAAAACAATGCCTACAGTTGGCAACAGAACTTTATTATTCTGCATGTAAAAATATTATTTTCTCTTGGAATTCTGCTGCGATTCTTAATCTAAGACAATTATGAATTTCAATTTCAAGAGATGATATAAAGCATTGAAAGAATTCCTATTTTACTTCAACTATTCAAATATACATTGTATACACTGTGTAAATTGACACGAAAATACTTGATTGTAAAACTCTAAGAACTAAGCAACTCAATCTGAAGCAACCCTATTCTATTCTATACTTTTACAGATATAGATGATTACTCCCCCAAGTTATTGTGAAATAATGCTCTTTCATTGCTTTATAATACTGTTTGTTGAAAAATTTATGATACTTAATAATTATAAAGAATGTATTCTAATGCAGGGACTAATGAAAATTCATTAAAACACCAATATTATGAATTGAGAATCTATAGTATTGATACTAACATTGACATTTTTCTTCATCATGAACTGTACAGATATCAGAAAGTTGCTTTACCAATGCAAATATTTCCCTTAAATACTATTTTTGAAGAAACTTCTTGAAAGGATAGGTTTTTCCTTTATATAACTTTCAATTAAACCTGGCTGTAAAAAGAAAATACTGCTTTACGTTACAATAATTTATTTACGTTATTTTCTTAATTGCACATTTTTGCTATGAAATTTACTCACTTATTTTAAAATAATAATTACTAGTATCATGTAATCATTTGTAGTAAGCTAAATGTACATAGACATTGGCTAAATTGCTTGTTTATATGAATTGAAGATTGTATACCAAAAGCAGAGTTTAAAGCAAAGAGGATTATCGCTGTGTAGAAAAAGGAGAATAATTTATATTACAAACAAAATTCAAAACCATATGGGTCTTGTAATATTAGTTAGGACATTTTGTTTATCAAAACCTTCAGAGTATTCAATTGGAGTGGAAAACTACTGTGATAAAGTTAACCTGAAAGCAAGTAAAAAAACAAAAAAAAAACAGGAATATAACTCAAGTCTTAGGGAAATGCATCATGTTTGATGTCACACTGTCAGCCAAAGTGCCTTGAATTCTGAAGAACTTAAACGTTCTTTTTTTTATATTTTTCTTTTAGAAAAGGAATGAATCTTGAAGGTATCAGTCTTAATTCTTGTTTTCATATCAGATTATCCTGACTTCTTTCTTTCTTATGAGATTATCCTGACTTCTTTTGCATCTGGCATTTTTTGTGCGTCTATCAAAAGCAGCAAAATGGAAATCTGTCCACTTTGCTGATATGGGATCATTACCATCATCTAAAGTCTTTGTTCTTTAAATTTTATATCAAATAATTGAAATGTCTTCTTGTTAACAAGAATTACAGATTCAGAATTTGACTCTGTGTGAGTTTAAAACAAACAAAATTGAGCCAAGAAAGAGTTGACGAAATGTAAACTCTTCTCTGGCCTTTATGATTTGATTAAAGTAAAATCAGATTTTGTTCATTTAGGAAATTATGACCATTTTGTATATATCTTGTTGCTAATAATAGATGGCAAGTTTTATCTCTTGAACCAAACAAACATTTCAAAGCAGCCATATTTAAATTTAAATATCAAATGTGTTTCTATGCAGTTCTCTGAATGTACATAGAAATCTCTCTTATTATTGAACTTCCATAGATTTTGTATTGCTGTGCCTTATTTCTATACTTTTTGCAAACCATTGAAAACTATACTAGCAATAGTTTCATTTTTATAATTAACTCTTTTTTTCTCCAATGTGTAGATTTTTAAAAAGATTTACTAATGAATTAGGAAATTATATTAACTAAATTAACTGATCACTGTGGCCCAGTGGTAGCATGCTCGTCTCCGGTTCAGTAGATTGTGGGTTCAATCAATGGCCAAGTTATACCAAAGACTTTAAAAATGGTACTCAATGCCTCTCTGCTAAGCAGTCAGCATAAAGAGTAGGGTTGAGGATGCCTGGAAAGGGATGTGCTCCATCAGGCTATCTTGGCCAAGACACACCCGAGGACAAAAAACACAATTCTTGGTCTCATAACTCGGTACTAACTAAATTAATTATTTCATAACGTAACCTCCTTTCACTGTTAATATAATATGAAGACATAATGTAATATAAATCATAATTTGATTAACACATTACAAATAGGAATATAATCTACAGAAAAAATAATTCAAGAAAACATTTTAAACATTTTATTTTAGTGTGAAAAAAAAAGTATACAATTTGTATATACAAACACACAGCATAACAATCATATTTACACAATATCTAGGACCTTAAAACTTTGTGATGGTGTAATAAACATCATAACTTTTCTTAAAATCATTTACATCTGTTGATAGCACTACATATTCTGGTAATCTATTCCAAAATCTCACCACTCTATTGTTAAAAAATAATTTTCTGATATCCAATCTACTTCTATTTACTTCTGCCAAATATGTGTGACCTCTCAGTCCCTTGTACCCCCTCTAGTAAAAAATACATCAGGGTTTACTACTTTTAAACCACACATAATCTTAAACATTTCTATTAAGTCTCTCCCCTATTTTCTAATGATGTTAACCCTAACACTTAGTCTATCCTCATAACTCATACTTTTTAATTCTGGTACTTAGTTGCTTGTCTCTGGACTTTTCTATAAGATTTTTTATCTCTCTCCAAGTATGGTGACCACACCTGTGCACAGTACTTGAGGTGTGGACGGACATAAGTCTTATAAAGAACGAGTCCTTGTCTATATATGAAGAGGTATGCTTAATCAGTCCTAGCACCCTGTTCGCCTTAGCAGCTTCTAGTAATATCTTGAACAAGCTTACATATACTTTAAATATTCATAACAGAATTATTCAGTGTATTCCTACACATTTTCTAATCTTTTAATAAATTGAATCATTAAATCATGGAAATAATAGGTAACTTTTAAAAATAGGTTAAAGTTTAGCATTGTTTAATTTTTAAAGAAAGTTCTGAATAATGCATGGTAATACAGTGTTTATGAAAGATCCTAAATGAAAGAAATGGATTTTTATGTGTAATTGGGGAAATTCGGTAGACAAAACATTTAATGAGTATGTTGGATTAAATTAAAATTAAACTATTTAAACAAACTATGAAAATGAAAAATATTGAAAAATATTTTCAATTTCAGTGTTCTAGACGTTATAAAATATTAAAATTCTAAAACTTCAAATTTTTTTAAAACTTCAAATTTTAAAATTAACATTTTTATGACTGTAGTTCTGCCTTGTGTATTGGTGTATGCCTTCTGATGTACATGTTACAGTTGTTTAGGCCATTTTCAACATTCTGGCTGCTACTAAACTATTTAAAAATATTTTTAGTGAAACTTTTTGACAAATGTTCCTTAACCCATTAACTGTGGCAGGTGGTGAAGGGTAATTGTTATGAATATTACTGCAATGACGGAAATTTCTGTCATTCACAGTTAATGGGTTAAAGCTCTAAATTTATGAGAAAATCATATTTAAATGTTACCAAAAAAAAAAAGGAATTTTTATTTGAATATGCTAGAAAGATTGAACTAGAATAAAACTAGCTGAAAGTCACATTTTCTTGAAAACCTAATGCACATCAAACTTGCTATAAATGGTTTGTAAGAAGGATATATTAATATAGATTGGTTTAGTGCAGTGGTTCCCAACCTTTTCGAGTCATTCCCCACTTTTGTCAATAAGATTACTAGTATACCCCCACTTCCATTTATTAAGTTGCAACAAAGAATAATTTCAAATAATAACTTTATTTTACGTATAATTAGACTGCTTCATACTAAGAATTAGTTTAATATTATAATTGTACAGCTACTGCTGTGTATTTGTTATTCAAAGAAAGCAACGAAAATAATTAGAACACATCATTTGAAATTTTAATTTATTACAAAAATAAGAATGTTGCTATTGTAACTGATATACATATCAATGTGATCTCTGTTTGTGTTTTTTGCTACTAGTTCTTCGATTTGTGGGTCTATTAGTGAGAGAGCACATGTTGAGCATACAACTTGATAGATAGAAGTGCAGAAAACCCTATCTCTAGAATGGACTTTTACCTAATAGCCTTATTCCCTACTATTTTACCCAATCCCCCTCCCTCCGCCCCCGTTGGGAACCACTGGTTTAGTGTATATAGAGAGAATGAGAGTGGAACTATAGTGCTTTTTTATATATATTTTTCTGAAATTTGTCTAGTTTTAAAAAACTTTTAATGGAATATGATAGACTTATTGTTGCTAAAATTTAGAAAGCTGTCCTAGTTTAGCTGATGTGACTATATGTGTAATAACATGTTGGTATGAAAAAATATTGAGTCAAAGTTATCTAATTTAGCAAGCAAACACTAAACTGCTTTAATGACAATCTATTGTTCTATCATCACATATTCATGTCTTAGACTGAAAATTTGAGCTTAGACTAAATATTTAATATTGTATATTATCAGTTCAAAATTCCTAGACCTTAATTGTTTATGGTTTCATATTCATCATATAATTATAAAATCACTTATGGTGCATGTCAAAAATATGACAAAGCAATTTTTTACAGTTTGAGAGTAAGTTTGAAAAGTAATTATATTTTTCTTTAATTTTTAGAAAGTAAAAATTAGGCTTACTTTTGATGTAACTTTCTATGAATGGTCAGGTTAAAAAATATCTGTTCCAAATTTTGTTAGCATTTTTGTTTTTCTTTTTGGAATCTAGTGACTTTCAGGTTGATTGTTTGTCGAGTAAAAGTTATAGATTAGATTGTTAAGTTAATTTAGCTTTGAAATATTTTGTTTGAACAAAAGAAATTTATTTTAATTTTTGATTCTTATTTCTGGTTATTCAGTAGTTTTCTTTTTTCAGTGGGAGACATAAATAACTTTTGAGTAATTAGATATTAAATGAATAGGAAATTGAATTTGTTACATTGACTTTATGAAAATTCCCTGTAGATAATTTTATCCCTCTCATATGAAAAGGATGGCACACTATCATAATTGTCCAGATGAATATATAAGCCATATTTTCAAGGGATTTTTTTTTTCCCACATTATATTTTCTGAGGTATGCATAAATATTTTAGTAGGCTACAATAGTGAAATATATTTTTCAAAAACATAGCTGAAATACAAAAGCAGATTTTCTGTTAATTTGCAAATTATGGAGTTATATTTTTTTTTCCAAAAAAGGTTAAAGAACATTGATAATAATTTAAGGGATTAAGTTTGACATTCAAACTCTGTCAATTACATTTTATTTACAACTTATACTTGTTCTATTTCAGATGTACAATCTACTGGACAAAATTTATTTGAAAGCATCTTTCCATGAAAGAGTTATTACATACAAAAAAATAAATAAATCCTTCATTTGCTATGTAAAATGCTAGAATGTGGACTAAACCAGAACAAAGACATTACTTCCATTTTCATTGCGTTCCATGGGTCTCTAGCATTAAACTGCATAGAATGTTTGCTATTTGGCCAAATCTATTTTTTAACTTGTTTGAAAACACATCTTCATGAAGATGATTGTCCTATCAAAACTATTTTTATAGCTTTTCTATTATGATTTTTTTTCCATCAATGGCTCTTCCCCCCCCCATCATTGTCTTCAGATGATTATTTGTTATATAAATGTAATATATTATTATTTGCCTATCAACACTTTATCTGTAAAACTCTGTTCTATTTCTTCATATAAAACTGGTATGCATGTGGTACCCAAAGTGCGATCCATCTTCATGATCTCATCTTACTTGCCCTCAAACATTTGCTGCTGATGCTACTGTTGCCACCATTATAAAACCAATCAATAAAATATGTTCATTTCAAATAAAAATCACCAACATTTCTCTTGACGATTTTTCAATATTAAAATATTTTCAGCATATCGTGTTTTCGTTGTTCTTTTATTTGTATGCAGCACAGCTGGTATCTAGTTTTTAAAAAAAACCTAGGTCAAACTATTTAGGTTTATGTTAAGGCAAAAAACCTTACTGGAAGCTAAAATTGAAATCTTACATATAGTCTAGAAATAGGCGACAAGATTTCTGTCAGGTGTATAAAAACTGGGTACCAGGTAAAAACTAGGTACCAGCTATGCAGTCTGTGGCATGCTAAACTATACATCCCAAAATCATTATCACAAGACCCAATTCTTCCACAAAGCTTTTCCTTTGTCATAATTTGTCCTAATTACCACCTGCAGCTCACAGACATATCAACCAAAGTAACAGAAATTAGATACATGTGCCAACATGTTCATTAAGTACAAAAGGCTCCAAATTAGAATGCCTCTATGTTCCATCTTGCATAACAACTAGATATGGATTAAATTAAATCACCAAAAAATGCATTACTGATTGGAATAATTTTACCAAAAATATTTAAGATTGATCTACTTAGCCTATCACTATTTAAACTTAAATCTAACAATTAAATTTCATTAAATCCTATATCTAAATTTAAAATCAACCATATATCTATATCTTCTTATGATTCTTTTTTCCCCTAATATATTCTCTGCCTTACTCTTTCATAACCACTCTTTCTCCCAATGTGACTTTAAAGAAAATTTGGACAAATACTTTCTAATTAAATGAAAAACTAAAAGTAATGCTCCTAGATGATGTATGTTATAGCACGAGCATTAGCTCTCCCAAACTGAAGATGAAAAAAACCCAAAAGGACAAAGCATAATATTTGAACATTTGTGTTTTTCCACGCCATTTGAACTTTACAATTAAAGTGCACAATGTAGTAAATATGCACAACTCCTCCCATCTCCCAGGAAGATGGTATATACAATTGGTGTTATTAAGAGTGGGGGACATTTTTTAAATTCTCATACAATAATATATATTTTTTTAAAAATAGCAAAGGCTCCTTATCTAAGGGCAGTTTTCCCATTGTTTTCTGGTGGGGCCTAATAAATATATTTTCCTTTTTAAGCTCCTGTTGTGTCTGTTTTGTTTTAAAAATGGAAATAAGCAGGTCAAAGCAAATGGGAGAAAAGAATAAGAAAGGGTGTCACGTAATTATGAGAAAACAAAAAAGGGGTCGTATGCACTTTGACTACTACTAAAGTTCCCACTACCATAACCAGGTGTAGATTTCAGTGGGAACTTGACTGCCTTCCAGAGAGGTTGTATTTCTTCTTGCTGCTGATGTGTGGGAGAGAGACGCGTCTCGTTTCAGGGCTGCAGATTTACGAGAGGGAAATAAACTCGGAGAAAAGGGCTCCCCCACGTGGGTGGAGAGAAAGATGACAAAATTCAGTATTTTCATTTTTAAATCAGGGTTCACTTTATTCCCGTCGATAGCTTCGATTCCGGGCCGGCTCACCGGATCACTTTGAGGCATTGAATTCTACTTCAGTTAAAATTCTAACGAGTTTCTGTACTGAAGGACAGACAGTGGTTCTAGCTGTTCAAAAATCAGGGCACCTGGTTTCCTCCTCCTTCCTTCACCCGTCAGGGTGAAGTGGGAAGCTTCTTCGCTTGTTGACCTGTTGCTCTGTCTGTCTGACCCCTGATTGCCACTCCACTGCCAGCGATTTAAAAATCACAGCAACCCTTAAAACCACCCTGATTGGTTGAACGCATTTTCTTTTGTTCTGACCTCGTTCCAGCCCGGTAATACAATATGGGCCCTTGGTCACGTACGCCCCAAAACTCACAACCAACCAGAGTGTATTTCATTACATATTGCACTTCGTGGCATCAGTGAGTAAAGGAGAGTCGTGTTATCAGGGCGGGGGCATGAGGGAGGCACTACCATTCTAAAGTGTAACAGTCGTACATACAAACAAGCAGCATAATATATAGGATAGTAGTAGAATCATCATCAAATTCAGTGCATTTAGGAAATCAAATAAGTATATTGTGGTCTCTCAAAGGACAAAAAGTCATAATGCTGGTTGATTTTATTTCTGCAAAATATAAGTTTGAATTTTAAGATTTTTTTTGTAAATACATTTTTTATTAAACATTTGACTGCATCAAAACCTTGTCTGCTATGACCTTAAAAATGTTATGAAAAACAAATAACAAAAAAAATTAAAAAACCATACCCAATTTTATTGGAAGTAATAGTAAGAACCTTATGCAGAGTTAATATAAGTGACAATTTTTATTTTAGGTACTCCTTGCACATAAGGAAAAGAAAAGTTTCACAGAACAACCAATATCCTTTTTTTTAAATAATGGAACTATACGGCTTGATTTGTTAAAAATGTAACTATTATGAAGGTCCCTGAAATATTTTTGTTTTCCTCCCTTCTCGACAATTTCCATTTTATGGAGCGAACAAATGATTCAACGCCCTTGAAAATAGTATTAGTGTAGTCAAAAGTTTATAACTACTTTTGTCCCATAATAGCTGTTACATTTAGTGTAATAAAATGCAAATGTAACAAGTATTATGGGACAGAACTAGTACGGCAATACCTTGATTAGTGCGGAGTTTTACGGTTAATGTATTCTGGACAAATTAATGTAATTAAGTATAAGCTGAAAACAAAAACACATTAGATTATAATAAGACCTTGAACCGTGCGGTTTTTAACAGCACGGAAAATATTTGAACGCATTAACCGCACTAATCACGGTAGACCTGTATATGAAATGAAATTAACCGAAGAATGGTTGTCTGGCTGGCTTCTACGTCAGTTCCGGTTTCTCGACCGCAGACATGCGCAACAACTAAGAGTTGTTATGAAAGTTTTGCTGTCGAAGCTGCAACTAAACTCTTTCTTCATTTCCAGTCACGAATTGTTCAACCTTTGAATATTGTTGAAACCAAGAAAAGATTTCGGTGGATTAAAATTCTGCAATTTTAATTAGATAATATGAAAACCTCCCGTCTGTAAGTCGCAACAACTGGAGAGTGTTGTGAAGTCGGAGGAGTTCGGCTGTGTCTCTTGTTTTGTTTTAGTTTTAGTTTTAAGACTTCTTGGGGGAAAAAAAGTAAGTATCTTTCTTATATTTTATTTTAATTTATTGATTTTATTATATGCCCATTTTCTTTTCAGAAAAGGGCATTTGGATACTAAAATATAGTTTTAAAAAATGATGGAAGGTTAATATAATGCAAGGAATGCGGTGATAGCAATTGCATAACCGTAACCTTAACGTGTCTGCAATCAAATTGAATGATTTTTTAAATATCGAGTGAATCCTCTTTTAAAGAACTTCAATTTCCTATTTTGGATGAATTTTTAAATTTAAAACCTCAAACTTTCTTTTGTAGTTTAAATAAGCCATTTGCTGTTATTGACGACTTCTTTTTTTACACTTACGATGCTTTGGTTAAATGACAATTTTAGAGCTTTTAAAAAGTTCTTTATTTTGAGAAATCGAAACCTACGTAAAAACTATACTGTTTGTAAGACTAAAGAGCGTAGAAAACCAGTACAAGCCACACACTTTTACAAATGATTTAATATTTAATATTCGTCTTGGTTACCCATCAATGATGTATTCATTTTCCTCTAGTACAGATGACGTTAAACTAGTTACGTAACATTTCTACTTTCTCGAGTTTAACCATTTCGACACAACCCGAGGTTTATTCCTACCAAAACTATGAAAATAATTTCTGTATACCAAGAGCACACACACATATATATATATATCTCAGCAGTCATAGAAACATCGGGATATATGTCCCGTAGATCTCTTTTAGAAGTCTACTGCGACATTTTAATTCAGTCCGGCATTAAGAACCTTAATATGTTAGTCTTGAAAGGGTTACACAATCTTCTTACTTACAACATGATGGCGCCGTTGTTCATTAACTTGATTTTGATTTTGTTCTGCTCTTAAATTTAGCCAGTTTGTTTCTTTTTTTTTTCTTCTCACTCTCCAAGAAAAAGTAATATTGCTGAATATTAAGACGTTTTTTGGTAGTGCTGAGTACATGAAATGATGCTAATAAGTGTAACGCGATGAATATGTCAAAGTTCATTCAAAATAAAATGTACAACTTGCACACATTTATTGTTACCAAAATGTAGTAGTCGTTGTCGTTCCTATATTTTGCTTTCTAGTCCCAATGTTCAGTAAAAAATCTGCATTTCTAAACTTGAAAGGAACTGTCTCGGACATTAGTTACGCACTTTAAAAGCAGTGAAGGTTACTTACAATTCCACCGTAAGTCACGATGTGTTATAATTTTAGATACAAACGAAATGAGGAAATCATTTTATGTGCTCCCTTGGCAAAGTAGTTATTTTCATAGTTTGAGTGGGAATAACAGGTGAAAACTATTCAACACATCATTCATCATAAAAGAGTACCAACTGAAGGTGATCTAACTAACAGATGTAATAGGGGTTGGCATTTAAGGTGTGAGTATTTTAGAAATGTTTATACTTGTGTGGTAAGTTTGTTTTTTAGGTTGTTTTTGAACATGTTAACAGAAACACAGTTTACTGTTCCGTCTGAAAGGGAGTTCCAGTCTTGTTAGAGAATTTATCTGTTCATATGAGCTCATCTAAGATGTAGAAGAAACTTGATATTTCACTTCCAGCGGAAGGTTAAAAACTTGATAAATCAAAAGCGTAAAACGTATTGTTTTATGTTAAATTCTCTGACATTTAGAAATTAATATAATTAAACATTAGAACACTTTGTTGCTTTTATCTGCATGCCGATGATCAATTTTTCTCCAAACAAACAAAAAAAATGAATTAAAAAAGACGAGTGTTAAGTCCAGAAGCAGACCATTTTCCATTTCGAACAGAAATCTTTTGTCCCCCCCCCCCGTTTTATTGGGCAGCATTCCTCTCTAGTTCAACTTCTTGGGATGTTGAAATTGAATTGTTTGGTTTAATTCTTATAAATGTCCAGCCAGTGGCGTAACAAGAGAGGTGGGCGCAAAAACTCCATTGGCCTGAAATACTGCGCACATTTGGAAAAAATCTTTTAAAAATTATTTTTTAAGCAAATATTTAATTTTTTTTTTGCACAACCGCAACATCTACAATATATTCAAAAAAGAATCCCGGAATAAAAGTCACAGAAAAATCATGGAACCAAAATCACAATGTAGCGTTACCCTGAGCTACCTAAAAAAACGTAATAGGAAGAAAAGCCACACTCACAACTAAATAATCGAAACATTTTAGGGGTGGGGGCGCCAAAATTATCTTTGCCCCCGGGCGTTGAGAACCCTTGCTACGCCACTGTGTCCAGCTTATTGACATTACTTATAGAACGCTAACAGGTCATTTCATATCCTGTGTACACTTTTCCCTAACTGTGCAGTTTGGTTTCTGTTTTACGGTTTTTTTTTTAATTCCTTTTTTTTCCCATTTTGCTAGCAACTGTGACTGCCAATTTTAAAGTAGGAATAAGAATTACTCTTATAGGCTGGAACATTCCTCTTTTAGCTTGAGAGAGGAGGAGGAGGCTGAGACAAGAGACAGCCTATAAATTGCTAGGTTGGTTAAAAGACCTATTAATAATTGACAAGGAAGTATTATTTTCCAGTATGTGAATAATGCAGTAACTTTATTATTGTAAATAAAGGATTTTTACTAAATTAAATTTAAGAGACAGATAAAAACAAATTTTGAATGGGGAAAATTCAGTGTTTACTGAAATTATGGGATAATATTTTTATAGCACATGAAAAAGATGGTTGGCTGACTATTGAGTGGCGACAATTGAGTGTGATGCTATTGATAGGACAATTGACATGTACCTTCTGTCATTTGTGTTTTCAATGATAATGTTGAAAATAAAAAAATGTAAAAAATAGTGTTTTATTTATATACACAACGTATAATTTATTTACTTTTAATATTTGTATGAATTAAAGGACTCTTTCACAGAAATATTTTTGGTTTGCTTGCCTGTTGCATTGGGATTGTTACGAATCAGCTGTAGTAAGGAACTAAGCCAAGTATTCCCTTACTACACCTGATGCATAAGTGACACCAGTCCCAACACAGCATTGTCCTTCGCTCAGTTGTCTCACATTCAGTAGTCGCCCACGGAAAAATAAACTGAAAAAACAAAACTTAATTTAACTATTATATGTACACTGTTTTGGTATATTTGAATTATATGGCATTTGTTATGTTCTGATGTGCTAATATGCTTCAAACTATCTCTTGAAGTCCTGATTGTTATAAGACTTGAAGTATATGTCAAAGCGATTTTTTTATTTTTTTAATTTTTATTTATTTTTTTTTTTTTAAATTTTATTATTTCAAATTCCTGCTCTCATTGAGCCGTGTTTTATGTGTAACATACAGAACATCAAAATCAGAAATATTGAGTTTTCCAAAAAGTTTGTTCAATTAAGTAAAAATTTAAAAAAAAGATTTCAAGATTAACTTTATTGAACAACATCTTTGCCAATCAATCTTTATCATTATTGGATGAAGTATTGTAACACACCACTTTTTATTAAATTTGACTAGTTTTTACCTTGTTTTTTATACAACTTATCAATTCAGGCCACTGTTTCTATAGCAATGAATAACAGCGCAATCGGAAATAAAGAGTAAGCCTTTGGTGAGAATCAAACTCTCACCGTTTTGTTCTATCTTCTGCCATCTTTCAGGGAACTTCATATTTCCATCCTCTCTATTTTTTTTTCAGTGAAGAACTGCTCTTTTGCAGTCTTCCTGTGAATTGAAATTTTGTCATGAAAGAATTCTGTAATTAATGTTAATCTGAAGATGCAATATTGGGTGAAAACTTCCCAGCCAAGCTGTAACAATTTCTGCCTGGCCACCAAGCAATCTTTTTGAATAAAGCTAGTTAAAACTAAATTTCCTAATACCATCTAATAACATAAACTTTTAAACCCAACCCAAAATATAGTCCAGTCAAATTTTGCAAAAATAGGGTTCTACTGGGAAGTTTCACATATAAAGCTAAATTTGGTATTGTTAGAAGCGGAATTTTATGTAGCATGACATACTAAAAGCCCAGCACTGTTTGTTGAAAAAGTTTTAAAGTTTTCACAACAATTTAGCTGAGATTTCAAGCAGAATTTTTCAAAATATGAAAACTTGCATCTGACCAAAACTGCAGTTGCCAACTTGATTTAAAAATGTTCGCAATAAAAAAAATTTGCAATATAGATTGATTAATATTTCAACCAGAATTGTTCAAATATGAAGTGTGAACACTTGCATACTAGTAGATCCTTCAATGCTCTTTCATATAGAATCAAGAAACGCACGATCTGATCAGAACTGCGGCTGCCATCTTCATTTCAAAATCGCCACTATAAAAAAAAAGAATTCTAAATACAGTGCAGAAAAGAATTGAAATTTCAACCAGAATTGTTCAAAATGG
>VCCN01000192.1:4724353-4743131 GCA_006491835.1 Architeuthis dux | reverse complement strand
ATATAAAGAAAAAGAAAATTCAGCCGAGACAGAGTTAACGCAAAGACCGCTACAGTAAACTTCTCCATGTCCTAGTCAAGGTTTATGTGCACAAGACATATAGACGGGATTACACTAACTACAAAAGACTGCAAAAACAGATGAAATTGATGAACCAAAGGCTTCTCGACTTCGTTCTCAAATACCTTCTTTTAATTGGAAATCATGTCTCTTTTGTGGGGAGCAGGCAATAGTTGATGAGAAGCATCCAAGCCGTAACAAAGTTCATAGATGTAGGACACTAAACAAACTATCTTCGATGTGGAGCATGTGCAGATAATTGGGGACATGAAGTGCAGAGACGATTGCAGGATTGCATTGACTTGGTAGAAATTGAAGCAGTTTATCACGGGGGTTGTAAACTGAAGATTTTCACTTGTATAGATTGTTCAAAATCATCTCTATAATAGAATGTGTGCTATAGCTAAAGATGGCGATGTATACACATTGAAATGGTTCAGAGTTAAAAGAAAGATACAATGACACCATATTCTTCTCAGAAGAACATAGAAAATCCAGTATAGTCTGTTTCAAGAAATGCTGCATCTCAGATGAATGGTAGAAAAGAAGACATAGATGGAGAGGAGAATCATTGCTGCTGTTGCCAGCTTGATAAAGAGTGAAATTAGGAGCATTAAATATCCTACAGATATATACCCATCGAAGTTGGATATTGAGAACTGTGCCAAATTTCTTCCTCCATCCCATCAGTACCTAATGGAGCTGCTTGTAACATCCAAGGTTAAGCAAGCTTCCATTAGACAATGCATCTTGAGGGCCTTGAAGCCAGTGTGATTCTTCAGTTCGGTCTTGGTGTGGAAGTGTCAAGTGCAATATGGTCGAAATGGCTAAATAATGAACTGTCATGGCTAGGCTTTGCCATCTCTTACAACAAAGTGGTACAGTTCAAACAGTCTGTCTTTTTCGATAAAGAAGATCAAGCAGAAGATGGATTTACACAATGGGTCTCTGGGAATTATATCCTGTGCTGTTTCAAACACTGTAATTCCTACCCTTAAGATCAAGCGCTTCACAAAAGTTGTAAAAATAAGTGACCTGTCAACTGGGAATGCTGTCACGATCCATCAATACCAGTATCCTACCTCATCTGCCATGGAAAGTATGACATTTCCACCTGTGAACTTTAATCAGGTATCTGAAAAATCATCTAAAATTGACCTGCTGTGGCACTGCGCAGGTTTACCTAATGATTTTGATACTTCAAAACCAAGGCCAAATTGGAGTGGTTTCATGGATAAGGTTACTTACATGGCAGATCATCCCCTCTTAAGGCAACAGTTACAATGCTGCCGATTATTGACTTGAACCTCAGTGATGAAAACTGTATATACTCTAGACTCCTCCATGTGATCAAGGAGGCCAAAACAATCAACTTGGCCACACCTTGCATAACAATGGATCAACCTCTATGGTATAAAGCTGTAGAAATAGCCACATCACAGGAGCTAAAAATAGTCATCAGACTAGGAGGATTCTATACCTTGATGAGTTTTGCTGGAAGCGTTGGTGCCATTATGGAAGGTTCAGGACTCAAGACTCTCCTGGAAACAATCTACAGTAGAAACACTGTTCTACATATGCTTGCTGGGAAAGCAGTTTCCCGGGCCCTAAGAGGTCACTTTCTAGCAGATGCTGCACTTATAATGAAGCTTTTGCATATGATTTTCCCATGCAGAGAAAGTGAAGTCCTCAAAAGTTCTGGAAACCAAGAGCTTGAGGAGAATGATACAGATGATCCTGGAATCAGAATTGGCAAACTCGCTGAGCAAGATGAAAATGTCTTCAGTTCACTATACGACCAACTTCAACCAGATTCAATTATATTTACTGTAGCCTCCAGCACTGGATGAAATATTGAGTGTGGTGCGATGCAACTGTAAAACAGAGACAAAAAATCCGTGTGGAACCACTTCCTGCTCCTGCCGCAAGAATGGGCTTGCTTGTGTGTGGTCAGTGCCATGGAAGAGGGTACAATAACAAATGTCCCATGGAACTGGAGGAAGGGCCAACTGAGGGCGATAGTAATGACCCATTAAATGGAAACATTTTTGAGATGCTCTTCTAATAAAAGATTATATTTAGTCCTCCTCTTTGATTTGATTTATTTATTTTTTTTCTTCCTAACTTACTTGAGTTGGTGTTCTTTAAGTTTTATTTACTATATATGTTAAACTTCCAGGATGACCCCTATTTTTGCCATATATATTATATATAAAAATAATTGTATTAGCTAATGTATGACCTGCAGTTAGGGGAAATATTGCAAATTCTTTTTTATGGAAGTCATTTTGAAATAAAGATGGTGGATGCAGTTTTGGTCAGATCTTGTTTTTATATGAATGAGCACCAAATAATCTACCAGTATGCAAGTTTTCATACTTTTTCCACATTTTGAACCATTCTGGTTGAAATTTAAATTAATCTATATCACAATTCTTTCATGGCGGCCATTTTGAAATCAAGATGGTTAGGATCTACTGGTATGCAAGTTTCATATTTTGAACAATTAATCTATATTGCAAATTTTGTTGTTTTTTATGGAGGCCATTTTAAAATCAAGATGGCGACCGCAGTTTTAGTCAGATTGTGTGTATCCTATTTTTATATGAAAATTTTCTCACTTTTTTCATATTTTTAACAATTCTGCTTGAAATCTCAGCTAAATTCCTGTGAAAATTTAAAAACTTTTTCAACAAAAAGTGCTCTCTACATATTGACCCCAAAGAGGATTGCGGTGGGCTTTTAGTATGTCAATCTACATAGCTTTGTATGTGAAACTACCCTAGTTAAATCTTTTTTGACTGGACTAATAATCAAATAAAACATTTGGCTACATAAGATCCTCATTTAAATTCATCAATGAGAGCTTCCTACTGCTGTAGAAGTCTCTGGTACATCCCCATATGGCCTCCTAACCTGAAGTACAACTCAGATGCCATAGAAAGAGTTCAGAGGAGAGCCACCAAGATCATTCCGAGGTTGGGAGATATATCTTACTGAAAGATTAAAACAACTTAATCTAGAGACCCTTGAATACAGAAGAAAACATGCTGACCTACTAGAGGTCTATAGAATCCGGAACAACATACATAGAGTGGATATTGATGTTCATTGCTCAAAATGCCCTGATAAGAAAAGGATGGCTTCATCTATCTGCCGTAAAACTAGAGGACACAGCCATAAACTACAAATTCAGACCTCCACTGGTGTTAGAAAAGATTTGCTCTCAGCAAGAGTAGCAAACACATGGAACAGCCTAAGTGAAAAGATGGTCACATCCGAGAATATCAATGTTTAAAAAAAATCTTTAATCTGATATCGGACATACCAAATTAACTACCATTTTTCTTATTAGATTAAACTCAGCCCAACTACATTGAAGCTGGCTTAATGACTCCATTAACTGCTGTCAAAAAAAGCCTATTTCGAGTATATTCAAGTATAATAAATATCTACCTCTCCCTGCTGCTGCATTCCAAGTATTAACTAGCTGTGGGCTTGGCAATAGGCTTGTTGGTAAAATAAAGCAATGAAGCAACTCTGATCTCCCTTCTCCTTTGTAACCTATTTGCCGAGTGAGTGACAAGATGAAACTTTTTCTAATATGAAAATTGATAAGATAAAATTATTCACATTCTTCTTCTGGAATTTGGTATTCTATTTTACCTTTTTTTAAATAATTTATTTTGCATTGACTGAAAAAAGAATATAGGAGGTGAAGACTTGCGCTGTGTTTGACTGTCTGGGGATTTCAACTCGGTCTAAAAATTCTAGTCAAACTTGACTAATTTTTTCCAGCTTAACTTCAAATTCCTAATTTTGTCTAATATTCTGAAATTATTTTTAAAAAAAAGAAAGAATTTGTGAGTTAACAAAGTAGGTGTAGAAAAGCAACTATTAATAAGCCTTTTTTATTGCAAGAATTCTTAATTTTTTTACTGAATCAATCTTCTGATTGATATTAACTATCAAGTCAATTTCTTTTCATTCTTAAGAGTTAACTTTGGTTAGTGTGTTATCCCACTGTACTAATGGAACAGTGATACTACCTAGGTCGTGAATACCATAAGTATCCAATTTCACATTTTAAGGAATCCAACAGATAATCTTTCTACTGCTCATGTTTCTATTACTCCAAAGCTAGAAATTATAACCATTTTCTGCTTATAATCAAATGTAGGTGGAAACTACTTAGCATTGAGGTTTTGATTTGTCACTTCTGAGAATAACGGCTAAATTCCCCGCTTGTGATTCACCCTGGAATGCCTTATCCATTTGTTAACATTTCACTTTCCTCCAAAACTGCAGCCAAAGTTTCATAAGAATTTTGAGGAAGTTAAATGGGTTGTTGCATGAAATTAATTTCCCCATTTTTTTATTTATTTATTTTTTTCCTAACACTAACAGAAAGTGATCAAATTTAGAATACTGTAGTTTTCCTACATGCTGAGAAGAAAGTACAGTATTGTCTGACAGTAGCGTACTAAAGTGAGGGCGGAAGGGGGGGGGCTGCCCCAGGTGATAACATCAGAGGGGGTGACACGCCTAAAAAAATTTTCATATAGTTTTGTGGTAATGCTTTTTTCTAATGAAAGATCTGTCTGTCCACATGATATCTCGGAAAGTACTCAATGAATTTCAGTGGTATTTTGTGGAACGGTTGGTAATGGGCTACAAAAGAAGTGGTTTCCCCTGACAATGCCAGAGGTATGTGCTCTCTGGGTGCTTTATAGTTTTATTGTATAGTTTTTTTAAAGATACTGAATAAAAACATTTTCATGATACCCATAATTATTTTCTTCATATTATGTCACAAAGTCAGAATTGAAAAATTGTAAACTAAAGAAGTAAATGTAGGCTTATGTCATCACATTCAATAATATGGGAGAATCGTGATGAATAATATTAGTACAAAAAGATAACCAAAATTCTTGATATCCTGTGAAGAGAGCACGTTCCGTAGGGTGTGTGTGTGTGGGGGGGGGGGTACCATAAGTTACCATCCCGGGTGACACCAACCATAGGCACACCACTGTTGCATTATACAAAAAGCTATGAGTTAATGTCAAACTTGCTTTTCTCCCCTATCCCAATTGTATTCCAGTTTATTAAATGTAATCCTGCAACTTCATCTCTTGGATTAGAGCTTTTGCAAATACACAAGAAGACTTTCTTTTGTTTTGCCAATTGGTTCAAGAGAATTGCCTAGAATTTGAATTCATGAAGTAAAAAAAAAACTTACTAACAAGTTTAGTTTTGAAACATAAACTTCTCAAGATAAAATACGGCTATATGAAGTGAAGTGTATCCATGATGTTAATAAAAACTCGGACAAGCTGTTGGCACTCATTGCATTTTTCTGAAAAAATTGCTAGAAAGTGATTAGTGCAATTATTGGATTGCTTAAAGAAGATAGCAAGAGAAAATGCCAGTATCTTTCAGGTGAGAGTCAGTTTCTTATTCTGCTAGAGTCTGCATTGTGTGTCATCAGATGTGCAAAGAAGGGATAATTGTTTACTCTAAGTCCTGCCATGTAATTTCCTCTTTATCAATGTTAATGTTTAGAGCCAGTGTCAGAAATATCAGTGCACCTGCCACTTCCTTGTGCACACAGACATAATGCAACAACAGTATTAAACCACTGTAGTTTTGAGATGAGTCATTATCATTCCAAGAGTTATTCTGACAACTCATTTTTTTTTTTGTTGCTCTTGTTACCACGTTTTGGCTGATCCAATCTATGGCTTTCAATGATATAAAATTATGTCCTTGACATATACAATGATACCTGATAAAGGGCCATAGAATGGATTGGACAAAACTTTTGTGGCAACAACAAAAGTGACAAAAAGAATGAAATCAATAGTCGTTTGGACTATTGATTTTCTTTCTTTTTGTCGCTTTTGTTGTTGCCACAAAAGTTTTGTCCAATGACTTAGAATGGCATTAACACTTTTTATTAGTTTAGATATATACCCTGATATAAACAGTATATAAATATGATCCTTTGAATTGCAGTTTCTATTATTTTTTTTTTTTTATCATTAAGAGAATTTTAGAACATATTCAGTGAATGTTAAGTATGTGTTAATATTATCTTGATTTTTTAAAAAGTTATTAGATAAAGCATCATTGTCATCAGCTTGGTCATTGCTGTCAACTGTCAGCACTTTTCTGATGCACTTTTCCCACTAGGCCCAGTTGACTGCCAGATCTTTCATAGGTAGTTGTCAGCCAATTGGATGTCCTTTTTTTTTCTAAAGCATTATCAACCATTATTAATTTTTGACTAGTAGTATTTCTTTCATCTTAATACTAATAAAAATTAATAATGGTTGACAATGTTTCATCTAATAAAAAAGTTTTTGTAAAAATAATACCATCAAATATGGCACTGAGTTCAAGGAAAAATAAAGAGTAATTCTATATGGTTAGATTTGATCTTCTGACAGGCTTCTCAAGATAAAGAGATGCTAGTTTGTGTCTTGCCAAGAGGTTATTCTTTATTTTCGATCCATACTGTTTACTCATGGCCGTAGACTGATGGTCTGATGAAAAGCAAATAAAATTCAGTTAAAAGAAATACTAGTGAAAAATTAATGTTTGACCCAGTATGTGTTTATCTATTAGCTATCTTTATCTGTTCCTTTCTATCTAACCATTTTATTTTAGTGTTAAAAAAAGTATAATTTGTATATACAAGCACGCATCATATTTACACAATATCTAGGGCCTTAAACCTTTGCGGGGGTGTAATAAACATCATAATTCTTCTTAACATCATTTACATCTATTGATAACACTACTTATTCCGGTAATCTATTCCAAAGTCCCACCACTCTATTGCTAAAAAAGAATTTTCTGATATTCAATCTACTTCTATTTGCTTCTACCATATATGTGTGGCCTCTCAGTCCCTTGTACCCACTTCTAGTAAAAAATACATCTGGGTTTACTACTTCTAAACCATACATAATCTTAAACATTTCTATTAAGTTCCCTCGATCCCTCCTATTTTTTAACGATGTTAACCCTAACATCTTTAGCCTATCCTCATACTTTAAGCACTCACAGAATATTAACCTCAAACCTCATTTGGAATCAACACTTTCCCATTGAATTGGATGTTGGAGGCTTCTGCAGCAACAGCCTTGTTTACTCTTTCATATTTGAAGATAAAATATATTAATCATTGTAAGGCGAGTAAAAGGTTGATGTGAAAATAATTGCATTTTTTTGCCTTCAACTTTAAAGCAGTATATCTCAGCATAGAATAAAAGTTATTAATCAAAATAAGAACCTTCAGAATCTACATGTTTTTGCCAACTAGAAACAAGTTCATTTATTCTGGAAGCATAGAATTCTGGGGTCATGGAACCAATGAATTCTTCGATGGTGTTTTGAGCTGCTGCTGCTTGGTTGAAGATTTTCCTTTGCAGGAAGTGGTCAAAATTCTTGAAAAAATGGTAGTCGGTTGGAGCGAGGTCTGGTGAGTAAGCTGGGTGAGGTAGTTTTGTGGCCTAGTTCGTTCAATTTCTGCAGAGTCAATTGCACGACATGTGGTCAGTCATTGTCATGGAGAAAAATTGGTCTTATTGGATGTAAACATTGCAGTTCTTGGTGCATTTTGTCAATTTCCTGGCAATATTTCATTGCTGGGATGGTTTTGCCAGGATTAAAGAAATTGTAGTGGATCATTCCACTTGCTGACCACCAGACAGTGACCATAATCTTCTTTTGATGCAGGTTTGGTTTGGGGAAGTGTTTTGGTGCTTCACCTCTGTCCAGCCACTGCACGGAACGCTGTCGTCAATTGTTGTACAGAATCCATTTTTCGTCAAATGTCACAATGCGATCAAGAAATAGATTGTTTTTGTTGCGCAAAAGAAGCAGAGAGCAGACTTTGTAACAGCAATTGTTTTGATTTTAGTTCAGCTCATGTTGTATCCATTTGTTGAGCTTTTTTGCTTTTCAAATTTTTTTGCAAATGTCGAGCAACCGTTGAATGGTCAACGTTTAGTTCCTCTGCAACCTATCGAGTTTTGCATGGGTCCACCTCAATAATGGCCCTCAATTGGATGTCGTCAATCACAGAAGGACATCCACAAGCCTCCCTATCTTCAAGGCTCTTGTCTCAGTTTTAAAATCTTTAGTACCAATGTTGAGCTGTACGTTTGTTGATGATCCCCCTGACCAAATACTTGATATTTCCGTTCTGCTTTATGTCCCATTTTGAACTCCTACAACAAATCTGTTTGAATTTGCTGTTTTTCAACTTCTTCCTATTTAAATATATTGCAAAAACTTGAAAGAATTATATAATAACTTGAATTGAAAAGTTACTGTTTACATGGGAAGTATTTGGTTTTTGTCACTGTCTTGACTATGGAAGGCATTGATTCTGCAAGGCTGTTGCACAGATCATCATTGACTTTTCAGGTTCAAATTGTCTTTATTACTTCTTTCAGATGATCTATGATTGTGATTTCATTAGTGCAATCTTTCTTTTCATGATATTCCACAGATTCTCCATCGGATTGAGATCTGGTGAATTTTCATATGGCAACATTTCCTTCAGCTGCATATCAACTACAGATCTTTGAAACTTCAGATTTTGATATCGTCAATTGCTTACATATTTCATTATGACTCTTTCCTGCATGTTTCAATTCAATAATTGCCACTCTTTGAGCATCAGAGAGTTGATTGGAACTTCCCTTTCTGAATGTAATATTACCAAATGTTACCTGAACTGCTGTGGAACTCTTCAATGAACAGAATAGAAGGAACTCTTTTGTAAATTCAATTAAAGAAAAAGAAAAATAACCATGGATTTCAATAATAACGTAAAATAACCAGGGGTTTCCAAACACTTGCAAGACCGTGTACAAAGATCAAGTATTATCAGCTTATATTCAATGTGAATATCCAGGGATATATCCTCGCAAATTCACCTGTGTCATCATATACAGAGATCCAATTGATGGTTGAACTTGTGGGTCAATACACTGTGATTAGACTTGCATATTTTCTTTGTATGAGAAGTTTACACCAATCGGGCATGAATTAATAGTTTTTAAGCTCTAGAATCTTTTGGAGAAGAGGTATTTGTGACTTTTTGATAACACTGAAAAATTGCTCCAAAGAAGCATAAATTCAAAGCAAAATTACTTTTAATTTTACTTCAAAGTAAATAATTTTTAAATAGTAGTCAAAAATTAATAAAAATGTTTTATAATACTTGATTTAATAAAAAATGTTTTTTTTTATTAAAACTCAATCATTGCTGTACCAGTTTAGTACGAAAGTAAAAAAAAAAAAAGTTAGCTTCTTTAGCAGTGATCAGTTAAATCAATCCTTATGATGCGATGCATTTTAAAATTTGAATATTATTTAACATTCTTGAAAATACTGACAGAATATTGCTTTTCAAATCTTTACTGTAGGATGATATGCAATTTCTTGTCCTTGTGACAAGAAGGTTTATATGAAGTAAATGTTTTCGAATTATTGCAAAATCCTCATATCTTTTAAAATACTTTGTTTTGCTCTTGTATATTTTGTAAAATGTTGATCTCCTGATGATTTTCTTTCTTTTAAATAGTTGAACAATCCAAATGGCTGGGTCTGAAGAATTTGAAGTCACAGAATTAATTCCATTTGTTCAAAACGAGCGCTGGGTGCAGAATATGTTTCGAGATGTTTCGAAAATGTCTGTTGCAAAACAAACTTTGGTTGGGGGAGTGACTGGATGGTAAGGCTTTCAATATTTTGTCATAACTAAATTATGCAGATTTGCTTAAGTCAGCTTTCAGGATCATTAACTTTTTGATTTGTATTTAACACAGCAGTTAAAGGTGGTATACAAAGGAATAAGAAAATGAACCCAGTTTCATTGTCTTATGTTAACAGTGCACTGCAAAATACCTTTTTTATGTCCTTTTTAGATGTGCAAGCTTCTCTAGAAGCGATTGCTGATACTGACTGACTATAGCAATTTAAACTCCTGACTCAAGAGGAGTCAAACTAGAAGTGAGATGCCAATTTTTGTTGTTTTGAACACAAGATGTTTATACTCAGTCCCAGTATTCTGTTGGACTGATGTTTTGGAAGTAGTAATACTCTCAATTAAGGTTATGGGATGTGAGTTAATCTTACCAGAAGCTACTTCTTGATTCTGATTTCATACTCTTTAATTTTATGGCCAAAGACTGGATCAGCTAATGTGATAAAAAGATGAAGGAACCAGAAGAAAAAAGTCAAGTAAATAGTATATTGTAGCTGAAGAGAAAAATACGAAGCAAATTTTACACCAGAAGCTACATACACCTGAAGAAGGTTGAAGAATATATTGATATTGCGTTAATAACATTGAAAAAAGAATTCACTCATCATCAATAAAAATACCTCTACATATGAATTTTTAAGAAACATCCTGGTTATTTAAGAATTTACGGGTGTTTTTTCTATTGTTTTTTCTATTATGTTTTTTCTATTATGTTTTTTCTATTATGTTTAATAGTTATGTTAAATATGGGTCATTCCATGTCAAGTGGACCAGCGGTCCCCACTCAACCATCTCAGATTTTACTCTAACTTTGCTCCCATGTTCATTTGGGTTTGAAATGAAGTCTTGTCACAATTTTAGCTCAATATCTTTACTCATTCAGTCACTATGGATCCAAGAACAAGGACTACTTTGTTCGAAGTGATGACGACCAAATCTCTTTTTCCATTCCACAACAGGAACTGCTACTGCCCTGAGATTTTGAAAATGTTATCAGTCTAGCTCTAGAAAGCATCATTTTTTCAGAAAGATGTCAAAGTGGGCTCCAAATTTCATTGGTATTTCTAAGAAGCCATTTTAAAGTAATCATTACTCAGGCCCTAGCCAACATTGTGTGCTCTGTCTGGCAAGGAAGAAGGTGATGTCAATGCACTACAAAATGTTACAATCTGGATCTTTCTAGCTTTTCTAGATCCTGAGATATGAGCTCTCAAAGATGGCCCGAATTAGAAAATGACAAAAATGCACCATTTTTAAAGGCAAAGATGTACCTGTTGCACAATTTTCTACCAAAGACCACTGAAAAGAGCAATGTTTAAAATACCTGGGGCTAGATTTTCAAGTTGGTGACTTGGTTCTTTCATGTTCTAATCAGTGGTTGAAATGGGGGTGGGTATGCGGGATACAGTATATACCTACATCTCAATTTCCAGGGTTTTTTGTATGATCAATGTCTACTAAATACCTAGCCCCCAAATTCCAACCTTACCTTATACCTAGAATAAGAAGTTGACCCTGAGAACAAATTTTTAGTGCAGTAGAAGTCCTGTTGTGGAATGGTTGCTAGTTGAAAATGGAGAAAAAGAATTTGGTCATTGTCGCTTCAAACAAAGTAGTCCTCGTTCTTGGATCATAGTGACTGAACGAATAAAGATATTGAGCTAAAACTTTACAGGACTTCATGTCAAACCCATGTGAACAAAGTTAGAGCAAAATCTGAAATTGTCGAGTGGTGCACTTTCCCAAAATTGGTCCACTTGACGTGGAATGACCCATATGAATCTGGCTGCAATTAACTTACAAGCTACTTGACCAAGAAAACACCAAGTAACCATGTTATTTAAAAATCATTTTTTTGACATGTCTCATATATATTAGTTTTAAAAAACTTGAGGCATCTTTGTGTTACAGAAAGATTGTTAATAGTATTTATTCTCTTGTCTTTCAACTTGTCATTTCTCAACATTTGGGAACCTGGTTGGTTGTCTGTAACACAAATAGCTTTTTAAGCTTCATCTAACATGTTGTTAGTGCATTATTTGGTGGCATTGCTTATACTAATTTGAAAAAGGTTGACATTTCCTATTTGCCTATTTTACTTATAATCTTTCTTGCCTTTCTCTAGGTGTGCAGGGATGCTTTTTGCCAAAGTAGGCAAGGTTGCTGCTGCAACTGTTGGTACAAGTTTACTGCTGTTGCAGGTAAGACTGTCCAGCAAACTGTTTTTCTTTTTTCTTCTCTAGAGATGCAAGTAAAAATATTACTTTCAGATTCATAAGGCTGGCAAAAGGATACATTATTAACCATCACCTTTTATATTGTTCAATTAAAAACGACTAGGGCAGTGCCTGTTCCAAAGGTGCATGTTTGGAATGGTCTTTATGGTGTGTGGAGCAGCCGGCCATAATTGTCATGTAAAATAAAATTCAGTCGGTTGTATGATACTACAGCTTTGAATTATTTCATTTACTTCTTTTAGGGTTGCCAATTTAGATATTTTAGATAAAAGATGTATAATCTGTAGTTTTTAAATTATTTTTATTAGATTTCTTGAGGACCGCTAATCCAAAAGATTTCAAACTTGACACTGCATTGCCTTGTGTGCTGACTAATATATCCGAGAATGTCAACTTCGTACACTGTCCAGTTGTCGAGTAATTGCTCTGTATTAGATTTCTCGAGAACCGCTGATTCAAACAACTTCAAACTCAACACTGCAATGCCTGGTGTGCTGACTAATATATATGGCTAATATCAACTTCATACAATGGTCAGTTGTCGAGTTATCTCGGTGCATACACACATGCATGCAGAGATATTTCTTCAATTATAATTAGATGAAGTTCATGATTTATTTGAAAGGATATAAAATCAATAATTCTTATTACTAGAGCTTTAAAAAATTGTCAGTGAATAGCATTAGAACAGGACAAACTAGAGTTCCACCATGTAAGTATTCTTATTTCTTAAGTCTATATTCAGTGTCTTTTATAGGCTTGTAAGTAAACTGACAGATAAAATCTGCATTAACCTTGTTCATGTGGAACAGTGTACAAATTGTGTTTATCTAGCAACAACTTTTCTTTGTTAGTGTTGCTTAATTATAGCTTAATTTATTGTCAAACTCCAGGACAAAGTCAGAGTTGACTTTACTTTTCTATGTAACAAGAACAATCCTCACCAAAAATAGGGGAGTAAACTGACATAAAATCTGCATTAACCTTCCATGATTTGAACTCACGATCAAGTGACCTCAAAGCAGACATCTTACTACAGTGCCAAACTGACTTACATAGCATTAAAATTTATAGTAGAAATACGCCAGGAAGTAGGAGTAGAGTTTGACTTTGCAGCAACCAGGCTTGTTGTATTTAAATTCTTAGTCTTTAAAGTAGACAGTTTCACATTCTGTCAAAACTAATATTACCAGTACGATAAATACTATTATATAAAATTGTTGATAAACATGCGATGCCATTTGTTTGATACTGAACACAAATATTTCCTTTGTGTTGTTCTGAACAAATGTAATATATTAGATATTTATTGCAATAAATAATGTAATATATTAGATATTTATTGCAATAAATAATGTAATATATTAGATATTTATTGCAATAAATATCTAATTGATTATAACTAAGCATTTTTCTTAATACTAGTATTTTTATCCCTATTAGCTCATTAGACTACATTGACAAAACATGCATTTCAAGCTGGCAGAACATGACATGCAGTTTTCAGATTTGAGGCTGAATGATGGAATGGACCAATGTTGCAATTGGTGATCTAGGATGGGATATCACTGGCATCTTTGACCAGCAAAATATTACTGGCGTCCACATTTGATTTAGGAAAAATCCAAGTAAATTTGTTAATTATTATAAAAAGTAAATATTCAATTTTACGCAGTCTACTGAGGGCTAAGATATTGTTTGTTTTTCATGTAGCCAAATGAATTTCTGAAAAACAGGGAGGGATACTAGAAGTGAGTGTTGTTACAATATACAGCACCACATATGTGAACATCACAAATTAAAAACTTTTTACATTTTTTTAAAGTCTTGAATTTGGTACTCGGACAAATAAAAAGAAAATTAGTTATTCAGACTAATAAAGTATTGAAGATAATGATTTCAAATGAATTTTTTGTATTGGTGTGAAAGTGGAATTTGTTTTAATTAAAATTGCTGTTAATTTTTTTCTCTTTTGTTAGGTGGCCCAACACCAAGGCTACGTGACAGTCAACTGGACTAAGATAGAAAAAAGCATGTCTAAAGCTCGAAAGCAAATTGAAAGCGACACCCGGAAAGCATACCCTAATTTTGTTTCAAATGTAGGTACTTCTTTATTTATTAAGAATTTTGAACTAGTTTTTATTTTAAAGGTGAAAAGTTGATTGGATAACAAGTATAATGCAGTAAATTTTGCACTATGTAAAAAGTAACCCTGAAAAATATGCTTGTTTTGCAGATGATTGGAATAAACGTTGAAATAAATACAAAACCATCCTTAAGCATGGTTTTAAGAATTACTTTCATCGTTTGTCTTACAACAGTCTGAACAAGGTTTTCAAACTAAATTGTCATATGTACATGACGAGAGGAGCATTCGGTTACTATATAACTACTATGAGCATCACAATTGTACTATTTTTTAATCTAAAAGCCATTTCATAATATGGATTGACATAAAAATGTTTTATTCAAACAGCAGAGTGCATATCCATAATGCAAACTACTTAAATTCTTTGTTAGTAAAAGTTCATAATTTCCTTCTTGCTTTCACTTTGAATACATATTCTGAAATATCTCTCTTAATAGTAGTTTAGATAATACATTATTATAATGTATAAATTAACAATTAATAACTTTTCATATAGATGTTAAGTTACTAATTGATATAATGGCACATGTTTCTTTCTGGATTCAATTTTGGAACTAAAAATCATCAGTTACAAATCAAAGTACAGAAAATATTTAAAATATCTTTATATAATGGATCGGTTATGTGTGAATTAAATTCAAAATAAAGTAGTCAGGATGGCAGGGTACTGGAGATGGAACATAGTTAATATATTTATATCCTACCAATAGATTCTGCTCTGGCTAATATCAATGAAGCACTTTAGTGTGCCGAGGACAAAGTTCAAAGAAAATTTTTGATATCACTTAATTCTGCTCGGGATTCTCACTGTCCTTCATAGTTTTTCTTGTACTCATTTGCCTCTTCAAAATATCACAGTCTATACAGAATTTCAACACTTTATGACTTGGCTGCTTTCTGCTTTATAAATTATCTGAGTTTTTATTTTTGTAGGTTTCTGCATTTTTCGAACACAATGTTTTTCTGGCATCTGGATTTGCAGGCGGATTCCTATTGGGAATATCATCTTGATAATTGTCACAACTGAAGATGGACACATGCATGTAGCACCAGTTTTTCACTGATCACGTTACTTGCAATTTGCCTTCTTTTTTTTTTTTTCTTTTTTTTTGTGGGTTTCTTTGACTGAAAACTTTAAAACGTTATTTTTCATTAAAATTAGCGTCCATAACACAAACTTAGTTTATACATTTGCTAATTCAATGCCCTTTAGAAGCCTTAATAAATGGAATATAAAAAAGGGCTTTCTCTGTAAATAAAATAGACTTTTACTATATTGAAAAATAAATATCTTGAAAATTGAATTTTTGTGATAAACAAATTTAATAAAATTTGTTTTTTCTTAATTCGTGTTTGTTTTACACTAATATTAAAGCTACCAAATAAATGCATGGAGTTAAGATCTTAAAAGCTACCAATTGACTTCAATTGAAGAGTATTTCAAGGTTTGTTCAAGAGGTATAATTAATTCCTAATCTTTAGTGACCACTTGGCCATCATCTATTAAAAAACGAACAGTAGGTACAAGCTTTCATGTGGACAATAAAGTCTCTCGGCACTGAACAAGACTTTCATACTGTTAAGGGTGCATTCCTGCAAAGTGATAGTTTACAAGACATTTTTTGTGGCTCTGTGCTTGGCTTCACTAAGCTTAGTAAATATCTACCGTTATTCAATCACTTCATATAAGCAAGCTATCAGGCTGTAACGAAAGTTCTGTCTGATGTTTCAATTTATTTGGAAACATAAATATAATGGTGATTAAAGATACACTTAATCATTAATATACTCTTTCGCTTTCGATAACCATATTCCATCTATCAAGTTTTTCGATAGCAGATTTGTTAAAATTCCTTTGATTTTGATCTAAAATAATAGATTTTCAACCTCTTCTCTTGACGTGAGTCTTTGGTTCATCAAAATGGTTTTGCAAACTCCTAAACAAATGATAGTCAGTTGGAGCAAGGTCAGGAGAGTATGGTGGATGAATCATTTTTCCCCAGCCGAATGCCTCTATGGGGGGGTGCTGGAAGGCAAGGAGGTGGCACAAATACCAATCGATACCTACTTCATGTACTTTTAGATACTTACAATTATATTTTTGGTTATAAAATAAAAGCTTAAATTAAAAATGTTTTTTTATTAAAATTTAATTTTCAATGATACATTGAAAATTAAATTTTAATAAAAAAAAATTATTTTTAATTTAAGCATTTATTTTATAACCAAAAATATAATTGTAAGTATCTTTGATCGACTTTATGCTAATGAAATATAGGCCCTAAAGGGGGGCAGTAGTTTGAGTAACCCTGATTTTAAAAAAAAATGTAACAGATGATTCCGTGCATATCTCACTCGAGAAGATCTTCAGATGAAGGTCTCCTCTTGGCTGGAGTACAGGTCTATTATTATGACTGAGACTCTGACGCACTGTGAAAAAAAAAGATCCATTTTTCTTCCCCAGTAACAACTGTCCAACAAAGGCAGCTGGAGCTGCTGTGAATGCAATGACTCAACGATCAGCACGTTGCTGGTGATTTGCTACAGACAGGTCATGTGGAACCCATTTTCCAACCTTTGACACTTTTCCTAGCTTCTTCAAATTGCGATAAGTCATATGACTAACCTTGAATTGTCCGCTAAGTTCCCTGACTGTAACAGCTGAAATGACATCCTCATCCTGTTATCTTGTTCAAGCACTATCTGTATGAAAAAAAAAACCTGACAGAACTATTGTTACAACCTAATACATCCAGTTGCTGTTGAAGACCTTTTAAGTATGAAGTAATATAAACATTTTCTCAAAAGCATCTTCAGATAATATCCTGAGGGCCTAAAATATTGTAAATATATTCAACAAATAAGAGAAAAAATATTGTATATCTTGGCGGATTAGATGACACCTGAATTATAAAAAAAAAACACCCTAAAACCAGAGGTTGATTTATAGGCCAGATACAAAAACCAGTGACCTTAAAATAGCCACCTCCTGAAGCACGTGTGTGCATTTTTGACAATAAAGCGATAGGCAAACAACTTTTTTGCGGGGGGTACTTATTGATTTATAAATGAATTTATTCATGAAAAGAGTATTTTGTAAGAAAATTTTGTGAAATATAAGTCAATCAACTCCTACCACCCACCTTTTTTATTTAATTTCATGAAATATCTATAAAATATCTTTTGGACACTAAAAATATTTACATTTCTATGAAGATAAGTCCCCAGAGAAATTAAATCAATTGAAATTTTATTTGAAACTTGAACATGTGATGTAAAAATATACCCTGAATTGGAAAATAAAAAGTGCAATAAAATTAAAATATTGTTTTGTTTGGAAAGTTATTGTTGCTTTTTCAAAAAAAAATAAAAACATAATTGCTTAAAGGCCACCTTTGTCGGACATTAAGTTCGATGTCCAGTCACTTCTTATGTATTAAATTTATATTATTATCTGCTAAGAAATGAATAAAACTACTCCATAATTAGCATTTAAAAAAAATTTCCCCCTCACATTTGACCCCTGAAAAGGAAAAAAAAAAGTTTTCTCAAGAGAAAATGTTCTCTTCATTTTTCACCACCAAAATGGGGGGGAAAAATGTTTCCCCCTCAATTCCCAACTTTCAAAAATAATTGAGAGATCAGAATATGAAACCAGGTGTGTTTTTTTTTTTTTTTTTTTTTTTTTTAAAGAAAAAAAGTGTGATATGGAGATGAGGCCAGGTGGAAAACCAACTTTCAAAAAATGTGTGATTGAAAATAAACATTTTCTTATGATGTGACGTTATGCTATGCCCAAAATCTAGTTCAGCATTATAGTTACATACTCCCCTCCTAAAACATAATTTAACAGTTGCAAATCACCCGGATTCTTCAAGTTGGAGCATTTTGAAGGTGTAACGCCAACAAAACTCAATGTGCCATTTTTTTGCTGTGTTACTGTAACATACATACAAATAGAATATAGTTATAATATAGGTTGTGAAAAAAATATCCGCTGAAAAATTATTTTTTAAAAGATTTTCTCTCTTTCTCTCCTTCTCTCCTTCTCTCCTTCTCTCCTTCTCTCCTTCTCTCTTTCTCTCTTTCTCTCTTTCTCTCCTTCTCTCCTTCTCTCCTTCTCTCTTTCTCTCTTTCTCTCCTTCTCTCCTTCTCTCCTTCTCTCTTAAAGCAAATTGTAATTTTTACAATTTTCATTATGCAATTAGCATGGCTATATGGTCATTGCTATCTTTGGTAATCTCTAACATCTATATGGAATTCTTTTTAAGGAATTGGTACTTAATACCATAAAATCTAACTATCTTGTTCAGGTATGTAGGTAACAGCTTTATACTTTGGCCCTATTAAGTGGATGCACTGGATCATGTGAACTCCATTATTATACCAACAATAAAGTTCACTATGGAAAAAAAACAACAGACTTGCTTTCTTGCATCTGATGATGATTTGGATTTTAATTCAAGCCAACCCTTGTGTGTAAAGAAAAGAATTGGGCAATGTTTAATGACTTAAAAATGGATTGCATCATAAGGACTGATTTTG
>VCCN01000192.1:4710538-4720555 GCA_006491835.1 Architeuthis dux | reverse complement strand
ATCGTAAAAAAACGAAAGAAGAGGAAGAAACGAAGAAACAGAGTAGTATGAATGAAATATCTCACATGCAAACACCTATTTACACACACAACAGCCACATAGAACGATTAGTCCCACGAATCAAAACGCATTCTAATTTCACACAGCTACTACAAGAAGAACAACAAGAACACAACACCCACCAACAAAATCATCAAAGTCTGCACACAAATTACAGCGAGAAACACTACAAACAAAAATTACCCATGAGATCCCCAGTCAGCAGAGTACTAGCTTGCCTGTCCCTAGAATTTCTAGAATCAGGCCCCTTTGTGAACATCTTACCCAAGACGGCTACCTATCTCTGCTACATTGACGATGCCCTGATCCTATACTCTCGCCAAACCAACTAGCTTAATTACTCAACTTAATGCAGTAGAACCATTTATAAACTTCACACAGGAAAAAGAATCACAGAACATATTACCTTCCTGTAGTGTCTCCCAGCTCGTGGGAATCTCACTGAAAGGGAAAAATAAAGCAAAGGAACAAAGGACAAAGACAGCGGTCTTCTTTATTTTTCCTCACTTCCGCTTTATTGGTTGTGGCAGGGGACGCTTTATGGGTAGGTGCAGGAGAGGCGAACTTGAGGAGTTCGCTCCCTTGTGTCGCCAGGGACTGCAACATCACACTTCCTTCAACACCTTACTACATAGAACTAAGCACAACATCAAGCTCAACATCTTCCGCAAAAGCTCAACATCTTCCGCAAAGCTACCAACAAAGATGACACCATACACTTCTACTCGTACCACACACCCAAAATAAAATCAGGTCTCATCATAGGCTTCTTTCTCAGAGCCTTTAAGATATGCAACCCTGAGTACCTAGATGAGGAGGAGAAATATATAGTGCAGTCATTCTCGCTACACTACCGACGTTTCTTTATACACAACGCTAGGATGAAGGCACACAAAATATACAGGACCAAAACTGAACAGAACAAAACAGGTGACAACAAAACTACAAGACGCATCACACTACCCACCAAGACTACTACCAACAACCTCACCATCAACCTGAATAAACTCAACATACAGACAGCCGCAATCACCTCTGCAATCATCAAGGACATAATAAAAAATCACACCACAACCTACTCCCACCTGAGGCCAGTGTAAAAGTTGTACCGTGCAATGACTGCCACAAGGTTTATATTGGCACAACGTCCAGGCCACTCAAGAAATGAATATATGAACACCGTCGAGCCCTCAAGCTTGACGACCACCTAATTGCCTTAGTTAGTCACAGGTATACACACAACCACAATTTTAACTTACAGAAAACCCACATCATAAAACACATACATAATTCCATGAACTGACGATGCATCGAGGCCGTGCTCATAACCGAATGTGACAAGATACACCAAAGACCTGGATATTTCCAACTCGCCATACCGTTAACTAAGATCATCCTCAAACAACACAACATCACAGTCATAGATAATCACATACACACACAAGGAATCGGATAGACTACAGGTTATATCACACACATACCCCACAAACATACACACACACACACTTTTATCCACATACAAATATAAGCACATACATACCCTGATACATGCACACACACACTTCTCTTAGTGACATACATACACCCACCCACATAAAAACCCAGCCATAGACACTTATCCTCACCTCATCTAGACAACACACCAAGAGCCATAAATCAGACCCACCACCCACTTCAAAACCCATACATTGACCCTTTCAAATGTAAGTAACTCCCCATTTAACAAACCAGGTCACCTGAACATACAAAACATTTCATTCACACTACACCACATGGATGATCACATGACTCTGCTATGTTCAAATTTCTTCTGATGACGTTGTTCACAACGACGAAATGCATAAAGATTTATCTTCATGATAATAAACATGTATCAGATGTAACATGCTTTTCACAATCTTTCTTTTCCACATTGTCTAATCATATCTACCATACATTTATGTATATGCTCATATCTGTCCACACGATATCTCCAAAAGTTCTTATTGATCTTCAATTAAATTTTGTGGAAGGTTGGGCAATAGGCTACGAAAGAAGTGATTCAATTTTGGGGCAGATCCTTGCACAATTACCTCCCTTGACAATGGCGTTGACAGAGGTATGCACC
Organism: Architeuthis dux; assembly: GCA_006491835.1. Lineage (NCBI taxonomy): Eukaryota > Metazoa > Mollusca > Cephalopoda > Oegopsida > Architeuthidae > Architeuthis > Architeuthis dux. The sequence goes on along the minus strand of VCCN01000192.1, from coordinate 4,718,388 downwards.
CTCTGAGTGCTTTCTAGTTTTATTACTGGGTTTTGAGATTTTAGTCTGTAATAAAAAAAAATAGTTGAAACTGTTGTAAATAAATATACTTATATAAAAATTACTTTGAAAACAATCTAATTCTGGTTTGAAATCAGGAATTAATAAGCTTAATGCTATATTCTTTCTAATAACAACAAAAAATAGAACTAGAGAATAAATTTTAAATTATAGTAGTACATTTTTAAAGGAGACCTATCATCTTATTAGTACCAACATTTGCATATTATTCATGAACATGCAAACATGAATATGGTATAGTTACAAATTTATTAATCACTTTCATTGTATGTAAATATTTTCAATTGTGAATACACAGGGTTATGCATAAGAAACTAAATATATAACCTAAGTATTGATTGAGAAATCAGACAAACCCCACCTCCATCTTAGAAAAATGTGTAAAGATCTACATCCGTTAACCAAGTCGAAAAACTTTTTTTTTTGCCAGTAATGTTTTTTGCTTTTAATCTGTTAGACTCTAACAATCTTCCTATAAGTTGTTAGTTTTTCTAAAAAATGTTTTTTAAGGTTTTACGAGGTGGGTTCTATTTACAATGGAACTGTATGCTAAATGGGACCGTTACTTCCTGTCCGTTGTATGGAAGTGAGGCTTTGACGTATTTGGTTACTTCCCTTGTGAGGCTTCTTTGATATTTTAATGATGACTTTTCTGTGCTTTCATTAAGGTTTTTTGCACAAGGGAAGTAACTGAATACTTCAAACCATCACTTCCATACAACGGACTGAAAGTAACGGTCCCGTTTACCATACAGTACACTATATAGTAACATTGTAAATAGAACCCCCCTCGTAAAACCTTAAAAAACATTTTTTCTAAAAACTAACAACTTTTAGGAAGATTGTTAGGGTCTAATGGAATAAAAACACAAAAAATTACTGGCGAAAAAAATTGTTTCTATTTTTTTTCGACTTGGTTAACAGATGTAGATCTTTACCGACAAATGTTGCAATGAATTAAAAAATATACTGACCTCATTAAACTTCCGCTTTCTCTTTAGAAGAAATAGAGGAAACACTCCAAATAGGAAGTAAACCATCTTAATTGGACTGGAAGTTATGAACATTTAAAATTGTTTACTATTGGAGGTCAATTTGCAATTTTTATAAACTAGGGCAGTGCCTATTCTAAAGGTGCATCTTTATGGTGTGTGGAGCAGCCTGCAATAATTGTCATGTAAAATGATTTTCCATCCATCACAGTGCATTAGATTTCTCAAGAACCACTGATCCAAACAACTTCAAACTCAACACTGCACTGCCTCATGTACTGACTAATATATCTGGTGAATGTCAACTTTGTACAATGGTCAGTTGTCGAATAATCGGTGTGCATACACACAGACAGAAATTTCTTCAATTGCAATTAGATTAAATTCTCCAGATAAAGTGTTGAAATGTCCTTGACAAAATAGATCAATTACATAAGACTGGAAAGGAACAGCTGGTTGGCCTTTAGTTCAGACACTTAAAACAGCTTCAACCATGAGAAGAGAAATTATGGTGATTTAAGGTGTAACGTTTTTTTTCCTTTAAACTTGGTTGTCAGATGCTGTTTGACATAAAAATCAACTTTTATTGCAGGCACTGTAATTCGATGCAATGAACAACAAAATGGGGAAACAGTCCATAGGATTGGCAATTCTATTGCAAGAAAGACATATTAAAAAATATTAGAAAATATTCCCTTTTTATAAGTTCATGGTGTTTATTAGTTCATATAGATCAAGGGTCCCCAACCTTTTTTTTTTACTGTGGACCAGTTTAATATTGATAATATTTTTGCAGACCAGCCGACAATGGGGGTGAGGGTATGTGTGTTAATCACAACCGAAATATACAGTATCACCCATAATTAAGTACACTCCTACCACTATTTTATAGAAATTTAATTTTCTTCTAAACCAAATATAGCAGGATTTTATTATTTCTAGTGGAACATTACACAATGAAAACGATTATTACCAGGTATTATTTATGACCAAACTCTACAGCATTCAAAAATATGAATATATTGCCATCCAAAGATGAGTACACCACTGCAAAAAAATATTGTTTCACTAGAAATAATAAAATCCTGCTATGTTTGGTTTAGAAGAAAATTAAATTTCTATAAAATAATGGTAGGGGTGTACTTATTTATGGGCGATACTGTAGGTAATAAGTAAACTATAAGTCAATTATAAGTGGCTGATTTCACTCAATTTCGTTTCTAAAAGGGTTTATCTAATGAATCTAAGCTCCTGAGGGGAAAAGCTCAAATTATTAAAAAAAAGATTTGTTCATTGACTACTGAAATGATTTTGTCTAATTCATTTCATTTTTACAGTTGGTTTGCTGTGTAAGTCAAATATAGTGGGGTGTGTGGGAGGAGAGACAGGGAATGAGAAAAGGTGCAGCTGACTCATATTGTTTCATATCATCAAATCCTATCATTTCCTAGCGGCCTGGTAGCACATGCTTTGTGGCCAGGTACCGGTCAGGTTGGGGATCACTGATCTAGATCATCATAAAATATTTACAATTCATCCAATTTCTGTTTCATTTCTCCCACCATTTGTAATCATAAATAATGCCACTAATCCCAAGGAAAATTCCCCTCCCCACCTTCTCAGTTTTATCTAATTGTTTGATCTAATTTGTGGTACATATGAAAAAAGAAAACCCTCAAAATTTAATTTGTAAGATTTATATTGGTGCATCAAATATTTTCTCCAATTGTTTGAAATTGAAGCTTGGTTAAAATGCTAATTATTATTATTATTTTATTATGCCTCTTTGGGCATCTCCAAATTATACACAGTATTTACACATCAACTTCTAGACAAATACAAAATTCATAAAAACATATTCAAATGTACATACAAACAACATCTACCATTTAGCACAATTCACAGATCAAACTCTCTTGAAAATCTCATCTGACAGATTCCAGAAATGTCCTTGTAATCTCATTTTTTTCCATAATTTAAAAAATGATCTAAATTATTTTTAAAACTTTGTACATTATTGCTATCTTTAACATGACTAGGCAACTTATTCCAAAAATATATTACTCTATTTCTATTAAACAAATCTAATTGTTTAGTAGTTTTAGTTTTTGCAATCTGTCTTGTCAATAGATTTCCAGTTCGAGGAGAGATTCTAAAGAATGGTGTACCATATTTAGAAATTCCATTAATTATTTTAAAAATCTCAATTAAATCCCCCCTCATTCTTCTCTCTAGCAAAGTTGTTAAACCCAAAGATTCCAATCTTTCTTTATAACCAAGATCTTTTATTCCATTAATTAATTTGGTTACTTTTCGTTGTATGCTCTCTAGTTTTAAGATTAAATTCCAGTTCCCATTTGTATCACTCAAGCATAATTACGATGGCTTATGGGGGGGATTTCTGTGTCCATTTAAAGGAGTTAACTTTTGGGACAAATAACCTATTTCATTTTGATGTTTTCTATAAATGTCCAATCAAACGTTGATTATAGATGAGGGAGCATTTTTAAACGCGAATCTGGATATGATAGACACCACACATAATATGTGAAAAGTGTTGAGTAAGAGATATCACCAATGTGTAAAAGAAGACATACAGTAGACCTTCACTAATCTGGCACCATTGGGACCTGAGGAGTGCCGGATTAGTGAAAAATGATGAATCACAGAAGGATTAAATAACTAACCACCTCATCATACCTTTAAAATATCATAGAAATAAATACAAGTTAGATTATAAGGGATCAGAAACATTAAATGGAAAGCAAGTGAAATTCTAATGAAGTAATGTACTTACTATGCAGGCACAGATAAACCTTATTTATAATCATTTAATGGGTAGTGTTTTCTTTTCACAGAACGGAATGCAGCTCATTTATTCACTGGAGCCATAACTGGAGTTAATTAAGAGCAAATGACATTAATAAATGCAGGAAGACAAGCAGAAATTGCTGGCCTGTGTTTACAAGTGAACAGATTTAGTTCAAGAAATTTGAAACCAGTGCTAAATAAGTGAAAGAACTGGATTACAGGTAGTGGGATTAGTGAAGGTCTACTGTAATAAAATAATAGATACCAGATTTGTATATAACTACTATATATATGTGTGTCATTGACTGAGGTCAGTATGATGCATACCTTGCTAGTGATATCATCGTTCATGTGCAGGTTAGTGAGTGTTCCTGTAAGGGTGCAGACAAGTTCTTGAGTGTTCATTCATAGATCGGCCAGTGTGGGCGAGTGAATGATAACACTTATGTTTAAGACCAGAGATGTATGGTTGTGAGTTTTTCTCAGAAGAAATAACTACTATCTATCAATTTTGGCATCCTTTATAAGGGTAAAGTGGATCCCAGACAAGGCTAGGTGCAACGAAAACTTGGTTGAAATATTTTTTTCACACCCACCTCTGAGAGGTAATGCGTTAGGATCCTCTTAAAGTAATAAAACTCTTTTTGGGACATCATTTAGTCCCAATGCTACACATTGCAAACTTCCACTACAAGCATCAGTTAAAAGTGCTTTCATGATTCATGCTTCTCAAATATAAGTAAAAATTTCAGGTGGTTTATTTGAAAGTCATAAAAATAGATATAAAAATGGAAAGAATGTAGAAAATTCAGTGAAAGAGGTGTTGAAATGATGTCGAAAAAACTAATAAAATATATAAATATATTTTATCAATTTCAAAGAAAGAGAATGAAATGGCTTTCTTTCAATTGCATCCAAAATATTATTTTGCAAGAAATATTATTTTTCAAGAAGATGTTGGCACACAGAGTCTATTGTGGCATCGTCAGTAATATTAAGACTTAAAACAAGTTTTCAGAAAACTTGCACAAAAAGGCAACAGTTGTCAAGATTTAACATTTAACAGCAAAGGAAAGCTATAAAATGTCTTTAGAAGTGAATAATACTATTATGTCTTTGCTTTTGTTGGTTTGTTATGTTCTGTGTTTAGCTGTGTTGGTTAAAAACACGTTTGTTTTTTGACAGTATTTAGCTGTGTAAGAAAAGAAGAGAGAAACAAAAAACATGTGTGTTTATGGTGATGGCCACTGGTCAAGAGACTGTTATCAGCTCCCAGTGGTGAGCCCTGAATTCTGGTATTGGAAACGAGGCTCCCTCTGGTAGCTTCCATTTTCGAATTGTTCATTTACATTAAAACATACAGCGAAAAGATACATAAATACATAAACATTACAAATACAATGCAACATCTTATAAGATTTAACGCAACAATTATAATGTAACATCAATAAAGTCATCAGAAATAATTGAAGTATTGCATATTAATGGTGTTAACAGTGAAAGCACTTTCTCCCTTTGTTTTAATTTTATTTTGATTTTATGCTTTCCAAATCATCTTTTTATAACTGATGGTCTAGTATGACCATTCACCTGTAGAAGATATATTTAGGAAGTGTGTATTATAACAGTTGGCATCTGCCAGGAGAAGGACACTCCTGTCACACCTCAACCTATGGGCTCTGCTCCTATTTGCAAACCCTTGGTTTAAAGGGTGGGGTAGACCCTGGGCAAGTCGCACTTCACCTTAAAATTTCACTGCTCAAACTGGAGGGTTACTCCACACACATGCCCCGACGTCTATGGTCCTACTGTTGTGGGAAACTCTTCACAAAGATCTCCGTTCACGAAGCAAAGCCATCATTATAACAATACTTTCGTTTTTAACATTTCAATTAGTACAAGCTTGACTTCTGTCATTGAAGCTCAAAACAAAACCCCCAAAATGACCATGTAGCAGATATTAACACTAAGAAGGACTGAGACTAAATGAAATTGTATAGAAAATGTTTCAAAACTGTTGTTGCATCAGCTATTTTGATAGAAGTATACAATATATAGTGGTATACGTATATAGCTGTTCCGGTTCGAATATTAATCACTGCTACCAACAACACTGGTTTATTGAGGGTTTAGGTTATTCATGTGTTCTGACATTTACATGTATTTGCCCAGCCCTAACCGTTCATAGTAGAAACTTGAAATTTTGCACACACACTCCCCTCAATGAGTAGGGAAGAGGATTTTTTGTTTTTTGACCTCCCCCCTCTCTCCCAAATAGGCTTTTAGAGGGGGGTTCAATATGCAATGTAAGTTTATGCTAAATTGATCACTATTTGTGATCACAGCCCAACTTTTTAATTGATCACCTCCAACACAGCATATATGGGTGGCGGTGATTTATAATTTCCCTTGGAATACTAGTTTTTATTTTACGTTTAAATTTACGGTTAATTTCTTTAGTAAAATGCTTTTACAAAAATCTTTAGAACAGGGAAATAGCTGATGCAAGGGAAACAACTTTGCACAGAAGTCTTGATTACCTCCCTTGTAACGAAAATACCCGCAGTTGAATAAACGGCTTAAATTGTCATGACAACGTTTTGTTTGCGTAGATACTCAGATAGAAGCAAGTTATTTGGTTTGTATTTCAGTTTCACTATATCCACTTTTATTCTTCCGATGATCGGATATTAATCGCAAGTTTGTGAAAAGCATTATGTTTTTTAAATCCTTACTTTGATTATATACTCAACAATAAATGTTAAAGAAAGTCTTTTGGTCGCTTTTGTTTGAGTAATTCGGAGAATTAATGTCTTGATGATCAGATTTGATTTGAAAATTTCGTATTTCTTGCTTGTTTAGATGTGAGTTTTTGATACCAGCACATTCCCCAAAACAACATTCTATTACATAACATTCAATTCTACATAATTAAAAAATGTGATGATTATTAAAGGAAAAAAGATTATGGTAATTATTTGTTTTAGGTTCGCAAAAAAGGGAGGTAACTTCAGTAGACAATTATTTAAGCAGCTGCTGCTAACTCATTACGGAACAAATGAAAGCAGAAAACTTGACCATTTAAAACTGTATTTTATTACATTTAACTACAAAGGATATAATTTAGGGTTAGTGTTGCGGATGGGGCTGGGGTTGCAATTAACAACAACAAAAAAAGATTAACTTTTTTTTTCAAATTGTAACACAAAAATGAATATACAGTTGAAATTAATATAATAAATGAATAAATAAATTTTCTTTGTCATTTCTGTCGAACTCATGTAAATAAGAAGCAAACAGTCTCCTAGGACCTATTTGTTCCAAATTGTTTGCGTAATTTATCATGTAGATTACAGCGTCTATACTAGTTACCTCCCCTTTTTTGGCGAACCTAAACCAAACAATTAAAAGTTTGTCACTGGTTTGTAAACTGACTTCTCTTTTTACACGTTCTTTACATGAATTCATTTGGAGGAACAGTGTCAGAGATAACAAAAAAATAGTGGTTCAATGAATTTTTATTATTAGTTAATTTTATAATTATGAAAAAAAAAAAGTTTAATCTTGTTGTTTCTTGCAACCCTAACCCTAAAACTAACACTAAAACTAAATTATATCCTTTATAATTAAATTTAATAAAATACAGTTTTAAATGGTCAAGTTTTCAAGTTTCTCATTTGTTCCGTAATACGTTAGTAGCCGCAGCCGCACAAGTCAGTTATTTTTTACTACATCATAAAAAGTCTTACCCAATTTAAAAAAAAAACAAACTTTCCAAATAAACGTTTCATTTTGATAGTTTTTTTAAAAGGAAAATCTTGCTTCTTACATTAATCGGTTTAGCCTACAACATTTTGGGAAGCTCATCTTACTTCTTGACATGAAAAATGTCCTTTATGGTGAGATTGTGGATGAATCTATCTGTCACTGAGGGCAAACATTTTAATATACTTGAAATAGGCGTTTTTTTGACAGCAGTTAATTGTG
>VCCN01000192.1:4689072-4702046 GCA_006491835.1 Architeuthis dux | reverse complement strand
GCTTTTTTACTAAAACCAGGTTGAATTGTAATTAAAAAAACATCTAAAAGTTAATTTGTTGTAATAGCAGCCTTGACAGTGTTATCATATGTGAGGGAGAAGGTGCGTCAGACCTGGTTGTTGATTAGTAATCATTGAAGGAGGAACTTTACTGCAGTTTTTGAAAGAAGAAGATGAACATGAAAAAAAAAACAATATTAATATTAACAAATAACAAATCTGTTCATTGATTGAAGTCAGTATGATGAAAAGTAGAATTAACCTTTGTAAGACCGTTGGCACCAATGAAGATTCAGAGTTCATAATTATTAGGTCTTTGTGTTCTTTTGTTATTTGTTTGTTTTCTGTGTTTAGCTGTTAGTTAATAACGTGTTTGGTTAAAACCATATTTAGCTATGTTTAGAAAAAGAAGAGATAGGAACAAAAGACACAATGTGTTCAGGTCTATAGCCGCTGGTCCAAGAGACCCTTCCCAGCTTTTGGTTGTGGGCCCTCACTTCTGGTATTGGAAACAGGTCTCCTTGTTGGGTATCTTCCGCTTTGACATGTTTATACATATATAAACATTAGAATAATAGATCATTGAGTGCTGCTGTGTGGGTGTGATGTCTGCTACTAGTTGTTCTTGAGTGGACAAACTAACTTTGCATCAGCTTTTGTACTCTTTTTATGAGGTTGGAATGGATCAGAGAAAAAGCTTGAAACAGTAAAAGCTGATTGATTGGAAATAAATTTAGATTTTTGTCACCAAGCTCTGATTAGTCAGAGTGGCATTTTACTAGAATTCAATCTAAATAACAAAACTATTGTCATTCACTCTCAATTCTTGATAGTGTGAACTTCCGCTACAACGTATTCATTTGATAGATTATATGTGTAAAACAAATTTACCTAGTCTCTTATTTAAAATGCTAACGTTGGCATATAGTACCAATCATTTTCCTATGGAGTGTTTGTTTAAATTATATCCTAACAATTTTATTTCTTATAAAAACCTGAACCATTTTTCCTGGGATTTTACTTGTAAATTTATTGAAACATTTCATTTATTCATAAAAAAGAAGTATTTTTTGTGCTTTCAATCCAACTATTCTTCGTATGACACACAACAGGTTTTTAGTTGACACATGATGGACTTTTTAAAAACTTTTTTAATTTCATTTTATTACCCTAGTTTTGTAAGTATATTTTGAAATTTCAAGTTATATTTTATTAAACTCCTAGTTTTATAAATATATTTAAAAAATAGGCCCCTATCTATAAATATACTTAAAACTAAAATTTCGACATACTGTGCTAAAAAGGTTTGTCATCACTGCGTTAAGATTAAGTCGAATATTCGATAGAAAATACATTTTTTGCAAGTAATTTTTTGTGCTCGCAATCCATAAGACTCTTGTTACCTCCGGGAATTTGTCATTCAGCTGTCAGAAAAAATTAATTTTTAAAGGTTTTACTATTGATATTATTAATAATTAATCTACTTATATAAATTCCAAAGAGTCACGTTGAACAAAACTAATTTATAAAAATAACATTGAAGATCTGACATGGTTCAAACCCATGTCAAAGCAGTTGGCAGTCAGATATGGTAACCATGACAGTTACTGAATGGCTGTAAAATTTAAACTCTAATAATTGCTATAAAAGCCAAAACCTAGTTTTACAAAAAATAGTTGGATTGAAAACACAAAATTAAATTTGTCTCTTGTGTTTTATTCTTTGTTCAACTGTTATGCAACATTTGCAACTGACAGGATTTAATTTGCCAACAATGATTAATCATGAATTTCAAAACTATTTTAAACCAGTAACTCAACTCAACTTGGCTTGAAGTAATACAGGAATAATGAAAAGCCTTTCTCTAATTGAGGCATATATTTTTCAAAGAGAAAATCATCGATAAACCTTTCCACCATGTTTTTAAACTAATGCTGTACCATAAAAAGATTTGATTACTTGTGTACCATAGCATCTGCTGCACATGCGGTGCACTCTGCGTCTTCGTGGCCATCTCCACTGAAATTGCGTTTTGCCGATCATTTTCACAGAGATGCTGACGCATGGGAATTGGTGACCAAATCCAAATCCACATTGCGTAACGTGTGCTATTCATTGGGTGAGAACAATCGATATGCACGGTTGTTGGGTGCAATCGTGCATCGAAGAAAGAAGGAGTCAAAACTGATTGAAAACAAGCAGAAATCTTTTACTAACACAAGTAGTTTTACTTGTTTTGCATTAAAGAGGAAGTGAGATGAACATAGGGAACTGCTACTGCTGTCTCAGTGGAATTGTCACTCATGGATGCCGAGTGAGAGAGAGGGAAAAAGAGAGGAAGAGAGAGAGAGAGAGAAAGAGAGAGAGAGAGCATAATAGCGTCTGGTAGCAGTCGAGACAATGGTCAGTTTTGACGTGGCCCCTTCGGGTCCGCATCAAAACTGCTACTATGTCTCTCGTCTCTGACAAAACAAGTTCTCCTTTTTTATAATCTTCTTTTTAGCCATGCCTAGGCCGCGCCCACTTTGGGGACTGCGCCCACTTTGGGGACTGCGCCCACTTTGGGGACTGCACCCACTTTGGGGACTGTGCCTTCGAACATCTGTTTTTAATGAACTTTAAGGTAATATCTAGCTTGAAGTGGTCAACTCCGAAAATTGTTAATCTATTTTTAAGTACTTTAAAATTTTGTTGTGGCCAACATCGGCGCCATGTCTTCACCTACGACCTCCAGCTGTCTGGGAAAGGAATACTTCTCCCTCCGACCGTGAGAAAATCTCCAAATCTTTTGACTTCTAGTTTTGGCCTTAATTGCAGCCATCCCTCACTGACCATTATGTAACACTTGGACACTTTTTTGGCTTTAATTTCACTTGAGCTTATATTTTTCTTAACCCCTGATATGTTTCTTATCCCGTGATATTTTTCTTATCCCATGATATATTTCTGATCCGTAATATTTTTCTTATCCCGTGATATTTTTCTTATCACATGATATTTTTCTGATCCCGTAATATTTTTCTTATCCCGTGATATTTTTCTTATCCCATGATATATTTCTTATCTCATGATATTTTTCTGCCAAGGTAAAATGAAGCTATTTATTACCTCTGCCAATGAAGTTGGAGAGGTATATGTATTTGGTCGCGTCTTTCTGTTTGTCATTCTGTCTGTCTGTCCACACGATATCTGGATTTCAATGAAGTTTTGTGGAAGGGTGGGCAATGGTTAAGGAAGAGGTGGTTAAATTTTGGGGCTGATCCAGGAGATTTTCCCCATGTTCTTTCATACATTTATGTATAAAAAACATGTCTGTCCACACAATATTTCAAAAGTTCTTTATGAATTTCTATGAAATTTTGTGGAAGGGTGGATAATAGGCTACGGAAGAAGTAATTCGATTTTTGGACAGATCCATGCACAATTACCTCTCCTACATCATAGTTATATGTGAACTCCACATAATATCGGCAAAAAGTCTGTCCACATAATATCTCCATGCACAATTACTTCCCCTGACAATGGCGTTGGCAGAGGTATGCACTCCCTGAAAGCTTCCTAGTTAATAATGTTTTACAAAATTTGATATTTCATGAATACTAAATACTGATGGGAGGTGAACATGTCAGCCTTGCACCATTCTAAATCCGTTTAGGGAAAATGAAGCCCTAGTGAACTTCCCTTTGGTGTATGTATTGATTTGCAGAATTAAGAAGATTAGCTGGAAGGGAAGCTACTTGTAAAACATTCACTTCTATGTGAATGTGTCATGAATTTATCTCTTAAATTCATATAAAAAATTTGAATGTTATTATAAAGGGGAATAACTACTGATTTACTTCCCTTCCACCTTAAGGTAATTTTAAAATGTTTTTCTCTATTCTATTTAAAGAAGAGATCCATTATTTTTTATTCTATTCACAGAACAGTTCCACTGTTATTTTTTGCAATATGAAATATGAATATTTTGAGACAATAAACATGCAGATTCATAAGTAAAAAAAACAAAAATAAAAATATCCTTCCAACAAAAAAAAGATTTTGGCAAAATGTCATTCTGTGAAATGCCCAGTTGGCGAAACATCATTTTTGCAAAAAGGTTTTCAGCTAACAGTTGTCAGCTAACTGTGTGTCAGCGAAATGTTATTCGGCGAAACGTTATTCGGCGAAACGTTATTTGGCAAAACATCCGGACATGGTAAAATTCCTCTCAAGTGAGAGGTTGATAAATCCCTGCAAAAGACGTTGTGGAGAACTGTGATTATTTCTGTCATGCACACACAAAATGAATCATGCTAGAATCCTGAATAAATGATTGAATGTGGTTTTAATTATTTAAACATTTTTTCTAGATGAAGCACTTTCATTATTACTATTATTTTATTACTAGTTTTACTCCATAATATTATTGTTGCTTTTTATCACAACCCTCTGGGTCAACACACTCTTCAACTGCTAAAGTAAACTGTGAGAAATCAGAATAAAAAAGCTTATCAGAAGCTACTTCTTTATTCCTATTTTATGCTGAATGTGATTCTTTTGCACATTAACTCCTCTCATGTAACACAAAGTCAAGTAGATTCTAAAATTATTTTTGAATATTCATTTTTTCCTTAAATATTCAATGTTGCTGTAATCCCTTAGTATCTTATGCAGACATGAACTAGGGTTGTGTAAAGATGTCCAACCCCTTTAGGTATTTAATCTATCTAGATACCCAATTGTCCTTTTGTTGTTTCTCATCCTGGATGAAGAGATGCATAATTCATATACTTATGGTGTTGTGAGTCAGAATATACTGGTATATCTTGAATAATGTGGTTAATTCATTCAAAAATGTTCCATACTGTTCAAAACTGCACTGTTCAAGGTCTTATTATAATTTAATGTCTTTTTTTCCAGCTTATACTTAGTTACATTAGTTTGTACAGCAATACCTTGACCGTACTACATCAAAACTTGCACTAATCTGTATCCATTAACAAAGGTAATGAATAAAGTTTTAAAGAAATAATTATTGAATTATATTGAATTGTTGAAGCACAATCATTTTGTTTACATGTAATTAGTATAATGCACAGGATTTAAGCCTTTCACTACTGTATCTAACTTAAGATGAATTACTAGCTGTTTGTTGTATAGGCATGTAAATTTATCCATAGTATTTTATTTAGTGAACCTCTTGGAGTCATTATTGATTTCAATTTTTAATTGTTTGTCTGTTCCATTATTATACATTTCCTGTTTTCATGTTCAGAACTAACAACAGTTAAACATTCACAAATCTTCTTATGTTTTTGCTGGTTTGTTTTAAAAGATAGATATTACTGTTGTGGCAATTGGAACATCCGTTTCTTCTCCGCCTCCTCCTCCTTGCCATTTCCCTCTCATTCTGAAGATGTTCAACCCATTCCTCATATGTCTCTTCTCCCCCTCCTCCTTCTTGCCATTTCCCTCTCATTCTGAAGACGTTCAACCCTTTCCTAAATATTACTGTTGTGGCATTTGGAACATCCGTTTCTTCTCCGCCTCCCCTTCCTCTCATTCTGAAGACGTTCATCCCTTTCCTCATCTGTCTCTTCTCCCTCTCCTCCTCCTTGCCATTTCCCTCTCATTCTGAAGACATTATGTCAAAGCATACAGAATAAGCAGTGTTGGGTGTGATCAATTAAAAAGTTTGGCTGTGATCACTAAAAAATGGCTGAATTTTCATAAAACAAGTGGGCACAAACTAGTGACCAAGCATAAGCTTACTTTGAAAATTGAATCCCCACTAAAACCCTATTTTGGAGGGGAAAAAAGCATTTTCCCTACTCATTGAGTGTACAAAATTTCAAGTTTCTACTTACATAGATAGATAGATAGATAGATACATAGATACATATAAATGTGTGAACACATGAATAACCTAAACCTTTGGTAGCAGTGATTAACTAGCCTAAACCTTTGGTATTAAAATAAGATTAAAAACCAGTTGGATTTGGAGAACAACATTTTACTCTGGTATTGTGCTAATTCCAGTTTTGCTACCTGATATGTGCACAGACAATGTCCTGCTGACAAGTTATTTTGATTTATTTCCAACTTATGAGTGGCACAGCCATTTTTAGAGAAACTAAAAGCTTTATATTGTCTATCTTAATATACTATAGGGAATCTCGGTTGTGGTTGTGAAAAAGTTAATTCTTTGTGTTTACCCAATTCTTGTGAATTTGTATCTTTATCAGGTCAGAAAAATATTTGATCTATCCAGACTTGCTCATTGAGAGATTGACATCAGATTTGGATCAAATCCATTCATCAAATAAAAAAGCCATGAAGGTAATTTTATATTTTGACCATAGATTGCAATGACAGCTTAATTAGATTTTGAGCTTGAAAATATTTTTGAAGATGTGTTTATAGAAAAAATATAACCCAGATTTACGGGACAATTGTTAATAAAGATGGATACTTGGTTCCTTTTCTGAAATGTAGTATGCAGTTTTTAGAAAGGCCTTAAATGAAGAGAAATATCTAGACTGTAGAAATTCCTAATAAAACCTATAGAATAGAGGGATGAAAATTCATCTTACCTCTGGTGGTGCTAGCACTTGCAAGAATAGTAAAAGAGAGAATTAGCCTGCCAAAGCTCTTTAAATACCTCTGTGGGCCTGACATCATTAATTCCTGGAAGAAATGTTAGCTCTTTCCCTATTGATGGATCTTGCAGTGATGTCAGGGACAAGATAATGGTAATTTTAAATCTTCTTCAGAAAGAAGGTAGCTCTTATCATGGCATATAATTCTTCTACATACTATTTATGATATATTTCAGTGCTAGTGCTATTTCACTTAAAGTTTCTCTATGTTGAAGTAAACAGAACTACCAAGTCCAGTTTTAAACAAATAATGTCCTGTTTTCATAATCTCTTCTTACTAATCACCACTACCCACAACACTTGTTTATTGCTGGGTTTAGGTTATTCATCTGTTCTGACATTTATATGTATCTATGTATGTATCTGGACTTCGCCCAGCCCTAACTGTTCATAGTAGAAAATTGAAATTTTGCACACACACTCCCCTCAATGAGTAGGGAAAATGTTTTTTTGAAAATTTCCCCCTAAATAGGTTTTTCAATATGCAAAGTAAGTTTATGCTAAATTGGTCACTAGTTTGTGCCCATATGTTTTTTGAAAATTCAGACCTTTTTTAGTGATCACAGACCAACAAAATGCGAGGGAAATAACTTATTCATTGATCATCCCCTTTTCCAACTTTTTAATTGATCACCTCCAACACAGCATATATGGGAGGTGGTGATTCATAATTTCCCTTGTAATGCTATTTTTCTGTTAATAGCCATTTAGGTTTTCTTATCTTTAGTCAGAGAATAAGAATAAAACCCTATTAAGTGATGATACTAAGAAAATAGAAAGAAAACTTTCTTTTTATTTAAGACTATTTCAAAGACAAAACTAAATAAATTTAAAACAAAAATCATAACCAACATGGTTGTTTAACAGTTTTGTGTTGCGTGTCTGCTAAAATTGTTTTGTGCAAAACAATTAAATAACAATGATCTGATACACAATTTTATACAAAGTTTTTTATAATTTATTTTAATGGTTTATTTTAAAACAACATTGTAGCTTAGCTAGTAAATATAATTAGCAACAGACTGTTCAAACAAAAACTTCAGCTATCTATGTAATATTTAAAAAAAATAATACAGTTTATATTTTATTTTAATTTAATTAAAAAGATTTTTGCCTTTGAAATAGTCTAAAATAAAAGGATGTTTATTTGCGATGAGCTATATGAAATATTTTTTACTTGATACACACTTTGATCTTTCTCTTTTTTGTTGTTTTCTAGCCTTGTCTTGTGCGATCGAAAACAATTTTTAAGTAAGGGATTATTTTCACCTATGTCCGAGTATTCAAGGGAAATAAATTTTTTATCTGAAATCTTTAGACCCCATTGTTGTATGTGTACCTTTTTTGTTCTTTTCTATTCAATGTTCAATTTCTTGCTAAATGGGAATTAAACAGAACTAGCATTCCAAGGGAAATTATGAATCACCGCCACCCATATATGCTGGGTTGGGGGGTGATCAATTAAAAAGTTGGGCTGTGGTCACTTTAAAATGTCTGAATTTTCAAAAAACAAGCGGGCACAAACTAGTGACCATTTTAGCATAAGCTTACATTGAAAATTGAACCCCCAACTAAAACCCTGTTTTGGAGGTGAATTTTCAAAAAAACATTTTGTCTACTTATTGAGGGGAGTGTGTGTACAAAATTTCAAGTTTCTACTATGAACGGTTAGGGCTGGGCGAAGTCTGGATGCGTAGATAGATAGATACATATAAATGTTTGAACACATGGATAACCTAAAACTTTGGTAGCATTGATTAATTAAATGATCAAACATTGATGAATAATCAAAGTAATATTTGACATATTGATATATTGTTGCAAAATAAAAACCAGAGAAACTAATTCTGCTTTTTCTTATGAGAAACTGTTTAGAATCTACTGAAAAGTTTGCGTTTTTGCTTTTCTTTTCCAGGAATTTTCAGCTTACCAAAAACATACGGAATTTCTCATAAAACGAGAGCAGCAACTTAACAGACGGTTTCAAATGCTTTCATTTCATGAAGAACAGAAATAGTCAAAAATGAATAATAATTGACAATGTTTCATGTAATAATAAAATTCAAGATAAAATGATAGCTTTGTCTATCAGACAATATTAAAAGAAAGAATTAATGAAGTAATGCACCTGTAGAAAACCAGTTTCATATTCTAAGGATGATTTGAATAAAAATTGAAATAAAAACATCTACACTTTTGGCTTGTATGTCACATATTGATTAACATTAACCTTTATAGATCAAGATGTGTGTGCGCGTCTGTGTGTGTGTGTGTGTGTGTGTGTGAGTGTGTGTGTGCACTCTTTTCTATCAAGAAGGAGGAGGGGGCGAAGAGACAGATGAGGAAAGGATTGAAGGTCTTCAGAATGAGAGGGAAATGGCAAGAAGGGGAAGGGGGGGAACGGACAGATGAGGAAAGGGTTGAACGTCTTCTGAATGAGAGGGAAATGGCAAGAAGGAGGAGGGGGGGAACGGACAGATGAGGAAAGGGTTGAACGTCTTCTGAATGAGAGGGAAATGCCAAGGAGGAGGAACGGGAGAAGAGGCAGATGAGGAAAGAACTGAATATTCCAGAATGTGAGATGAATATAGATTTTATAAATTGGAAGTGACTTTACATCGAACTTAACGTTCGCGGAGCCGGGCTTTTACATAAACATATTATTCAGCAAATAAGTGTATCTTTTTAAACTACTCACATACTTGGCTTTTTCAGTGGTTAAAAAAATATATTCTTTTATTCAAAATTCGCAGAACCGAAATCAAACAAAAAAAACAACTTTGAAAGCCATTGTTTAGAATTGTAAAATTCTTAGATTTATTCAAAGCTAAAATGTACAAAAAGTTTTTTTTCAATAAAAAATATAACTTGGCTACTGGAACCAATTTCTTTGCTTATTCTTATATCATTTTTTTAGTGAATTTTACCAGGTTGCATATTGTGAATAGACCATAAAAAATTTCTCAGCATCAATAATTCTTTGAATGGAATAAAAAACAACAACATACATACATATATATATAGATATATATTTATATGTATGTTATATTATATGTAATGGCAAATTTTAACATGAACAGAACGACGTTTTAAAATCATCTGCAAACTTTTCTCCTGATATCATTTAAAATTATAAAGAATCTTCTTTCTGAGGAAATTTTTTAAGATGTTTTTTATGATAAAAAGATTTCCGCTTTTATGGTTAAAATCCGTCGTGAAGTTTTTGCTGTTCGTGCTGTCAGAGTGGAGGAAAAGTAAATTCATATTATGCAGCTGGTTGAAAATTTTGTCTTGCTTTTTCTTCTTTATTTTTCTATGAATGAAGAAGCCGAATTGAGCCAGTATTAAAATTTCCCAGTGTCAGGAGAAAGTCGATTCAGAGTGGAGCAGAGACAGTCAGTAACCTGAAACAAATTATTAAATTCAATATTAATGTTGGAAATAATATCAACACTGGTTTGACAAATATGACTTGCAATAATTGGAAAAATATATTGGGTTCACTCTTAACTTCCTGTATAGTATCTCCAACAACTGATCTACAGGTGTTGCTGACGCCAGGCAGAGATAATTTGAGAAAAGCAAATTTACAAAGAACCAGGTCTCCGGGGGTAACGAGTTAGGGTGGGGAGTGGCCAGGCGCCATCGTACGCGCTTTGTGATAAAGAAACGATCTTCCCAAGAGACAGGCAGAGTCGTTTCGCCCGGCCTTGTCCCCACTAAAGAGAATTTAAGTAGGACCAGAAGTCTCCAGGACACCCCTGGTGGATTTATGGACATTTTTCCTCCGTAACAGGCGACCCCAGATTTGATCGCGCCGAAGCCGGGGTCAGAATAAGTTGACCTTATGACTCCAGGGTTAATCCAAAACAAGTGTTTAGCGCACACACGCATTTCTTGGCCCATATTAACGCACCACGAGACTCCACCATGGCAGTCTCAAAATCACCCTCCAGGAGCGCACGGTTTCTCCTCCTCCGAATCACGACACAAAGCCCTAAGACAACCTACAAACTGGCAAAGGCGATTTAAGGTAATAGAAAAGAGTTTTCACTTTGATCTCAAACTTTTGTGCTCTAGTTCAATTCATCTTGAACTAAATAGCCACTCCAACAAGCTTCATGAACTCATTCCTTATTTGTAGCTATCGAGTGATTGTGCGTTCAAATGCTGCCTATGTTATTTACGATGTTTTTACTGTTTATATGTGTTTCGCCTAATTCGCGGCCTTATTGTATCTGCAGTTTTCTACGTTCAAACGTAAACGTGGTGTTTGTCGGTTTACGATGTTAACCGTTTTTATGTATTTGTGTATTTGGCCTAATTCGCGGCTTTATTATTGTATTTGCAGTTTTCACGTTGTACTGAACGTAAAGTTGTACCAAAACGTTGTACTGAACGCAACGTTGTACTGAGCGCTGTACTAAGAACGTTGTACTAAGAACGTTGTACTAACACGTTGTAATAAAGATCGTTTATGTACACCAGTAAAAAGCGTTAAACCCTTTTCTTCGCGTTAAAAGCCGGGCTGTAGTTACAACAGAGTGGGTGAAAAGAAACTCCCTATTGAAAATTGGTAGATTGTGATTAAGGTGAGTAAATCAAGATTTGCAATATTTACAAAAGTTACATATACTTTCTAATGAAAAGTTATTTCTCACCCACCCTGTAGTTTCATAGACTAGCATTCCAAGGGAAATTATGAATCTCCGCCACTCATGTGCTGTGTTGGGGTTGATCAATTAAAAAGTTGGAAAAAGTGGTGATTAATGAATAAGTTACTTCTCTCACGTGTTGTTGGACTGTGATCACTAAAAAATGTACGAATTTTCAAAAAACAAGCAGGCACAAACTAGTGACCAATTTAGCATAAACTTATATTGCATATTGAACCCCGCTCTAAAAACCTATTTAGGGTGGGGATTTTCAAAAAACAAAAAAAATGGTTTTCCCATTGTGTATAAAATTTCAAATTTCTACTATGAACGTTTAGGGCTGGGCGAAGTCCGGATACACAGATAGATACATAGATACGTATAAATGTCAAAACACATGAATAACCTAAACCCAGCAATAAACCAGTGTTATGGGTAGCGGTGATTAAAAATGCAGGGAGGTTGAACAACTATGATCAGAATTGGAATGCTATTATTTCTGTGGAATAAAATGTGTGAGGCATAATACAAATCAGGAAAGGCATGAACCCTTCTTCTTTTATCTGCACACATTTCAAGAAAGTAATCGTAATAATAGGATGAGAACTTTTAGCCAAAGGCAACATTAAAAAAGGTACTTTTCCAAAAGACTCACTGCCCCAAGACACGTCTTAATAGCAATGATACTACCCACTTTCATCTTGCAGAATTGTAAAGGGGGAATATAAAGTCACTAATTCATCAGTAAAACTGAACTATTTGATGTACATCATCATCATCATCATCATCATCATCAGCAGCAGCAGCAGCAGCAGCAATTATGAGTCCACTGCTGGACAAAGGCCTTGCACATCTCCTTCCATGACGACCTCGATTGTGCTAACCTCTGCCATGTTTTACTGACACATTTCTCTATCACATCCCCCCATCTAGTGTCTGGTCTTTTCCTACGTTTACTTTCCATGGACACCAATCGGTTAGTCTTTTGCTCCATCCCTTGTCACCTCTTCTTGACATTTTTGTTGCTTAATTATTTGTATAATATCTTTAATATTGGAAGCAGATTCAATTCAATATTTAAAATGTCTATACTTTGTGTGTGTGTATGTATTTGGGTCTTTATATGTTTTTATGTGTACATATATGTCCATTCATATATATGTATGTATTCATGTGTATGCATGCGTATATATGTATGTATGTATTTGTGTTTGTGTGCATATATATATGTTTCATGTGTAGATGTGTGTGTATTTTTATGTAATGTATATCTATATGTAGATGTATTTATATGTATATATGTGTGTGTGTGTGTGTATGTATTTTATATATGTGTATGTTTGTATATGTATGTATGCATTTATAGGTATACACACCGGTACCCATTTCCAGAAGAAAAAGAAAATACACATATCATTCAAATAAATCAAACTTCTAGACATCTCCATCCCTATACTAGAGGAAAATAATCCCTTTGCGACCCCATACTGGGCACACAGATAGTCACCAACCTGACTTTCTGACCACCTACACCATGGGCTGGCTCTTCGCCGCCCCCTCCTCCTACTAACAACACTCTCTCCAGTTCCCCTAATTCAATATTTATTTTCACACAAACATGTGAGGAGTCGGTCTGAAAGAGCTTCTGAAGACGCCGAATGGAACTCGGCGAAATGCA
>VCCN01000192.1:4579160-4590650 GCA_006491835.1 Architeuthis dux | reverse complement strand
TTCATTTGCCTTAGGTCTCAGGTGAATGACTTGGTATATGATGGTATAAAAACGCAAATCAAAGAAATAATAATAAAGGTACATCGTTAGCCTTATATTTAAGCATAGATAATCATGCGGAATGTTGCGTGCATTTATATAAATTTGTAGAAAATAGCCATAAAATGCATCGTGCTTAATTTCCTTTAGAATTTAGAAAATAATATTTTATGTTTCCAATGAGGAAAATGTATGTAGTTTTGAAGAGGTCGTCGTTAAAGACAATTTTGGAACCACCAATTTCATTCCATCAATATTACATTAAGCTTTAGTGTTGCTACTTAACGGCATAATTTATAAAAGGGTTCCGTTAATTTTTGTTCTGATTATTTAAAAATTTCAATCAACTTGGACTTTTCTAGTTTATCATCGGTCATTTTCAACCGGTCGCCATATTAGTTTTATATAACTGTTATAAAATTAGAATATTATTGCTAATAACATTCTTAGGCCTCTCAATATCTAAATGCAAAAATGACAGAAATTGCTCATTAAATTCAATTTTTAAAGCTTTATGTACGCGAACAATGTCTACTCGTATTACGATAAAATTATGGAAAATATTAATTATGTTTTTTTTAACAATACCCATTTATTATTATTTTTTAAACTTATTTTCGAGATATACTATCGATATTGAAATAATTGTCCAAACAAAACGGAATATAATACAAAACTAGCATTCCAAGAGGAATTATGAATCACCGCCAACCATATATGCTATGATGGGGTGATCAATTAAAAAGTTGATGCTGTGATCACTAAAAAAGTCTGAATTTTCAAAAAAAACGGGCACAAACTAGTGACCAATTTAGCATAAGCTTACATTGAAAATTGAACCCCCCCCCCTCACTAAAACCATTTCAAGTTTCTACTATGAATGGTTAGGGCTGGGCGAAGTCCATATATATAGATAGATAAAATTGAACCCCCCTCTAAAAACCTATTTAGGGGGAGAATTTAAAAAACTCATTGAGGGGCGTATGTTTCTACTATGAACGGTTAGGGCTGGGCGAAGTCCGGATTCATAGATAGATACATACATACATATAAATGTGTGAACACATGAATAACCTAAACCCATTTTGGTAGCGGGGATTAATATAAGTTTTAAAATAGTGCTGAATCTACCGCGATGAATTAAAATTTGTGTTAAAGCAGCTTTGCCAAAAGTAAAATATAAAATAATCTTTTAAAAATCCTCGCTAAAACCAAAAGCATAACTTCTCTGAAAATAGAGCTTAAATATCTGCTGACTGAAACAATCTGGGCGAATTTAAAGTTTAAAATCTTTATTTAGCATATAAAGAATTTTGTACAATACATGTTTAATAGCTCTGAATATTCTTTTTAAGTTTAGGAGTATCGACATTGTAACGTCGTCTGTTGTTACGTCTTTGTTGTTTGTTCTTAGTTTGATCTTTTCTGTTTTAGCTGTGTTGGTTAACGCATTTGGTTAGAACCGTATTTAGCTGTGTTTAGAAAAAGAAGAGAGACGAACAAAGATACGTGTGTACAGGCGATAGCCTGTCTGTAAGAGACCTTCTCAGCTCCCACATCCGGGCCCCCGTTTCCGGGACCGGAAAAATTTAAAAGTGCGCACATACTTTTGCCACAAGAAAAGAAAATTGCACAACATAAGATTTTAGCGCACACTGACTACAAAACATTAGAGGGAACATTACCGAACACCAACTATAATGGATGGACACCCTTTTTCTTCTCATTATGGTGTCTCCGATTATGGTAGGGATACTTTTCATTTATACGCTTTATACATTTCACAAAAGTAAGAGTCCTACATTATTTTCACATATCTTCATCTTTTTCCATATTTGTTTTCTACGGTATCGAAAAATCGGATTTTATCATAAAAAATACCTTTCAAGAGGCTTTCTCTATATCTAATATTTTGAATATGAAAGAAAGGCAATAATTTAAAATTTGACGTGAACCGACTCATTCACAGGTCGATTTCTGTGCGACCAGTCCCAACAGATGATTGTGTTTCAGTACACGTGGGATGCGGCCAACACCCGACACTTTGGTTACCAACGAGACGAAAACAGCGAGCAAATGAATCGGACAGGTGTGTACGATATTTATGTGGTCGGGAAAAGGACCCTTTGTAGTAAGCAGGCTGGAATGGTGAGGGGCAGCGGCTCGAAACATGACCCCTATACGTTGCTCATTTCCATTGGCGAAAGAAAAAACGTCTCAGAAAAACGAAACTGCTATATTGAGGTGAGCTTTCTTTGAATTGTATATAGTGCATTTTTATTCTTGTTGCGTACGTCGATGATGTCGATTGTTCAAAATGCTCTTCTTGTATAAATTTGTATTCTTCATTTTGTTTACTTTTAGCTAAAAAAAAGCATGATTAAAGCTATGAACAGAAACTATCTGAAGGTATGCAATATACACTGAGGAAGGCAGGAGAGTACACCGATCGAGACTTAGTGATTATACTAAATTAAAATTCATCGACAACATTACCTTATCTCAGAATTTAACACAAAAAAATAACTCACTTTTAATGGCTGCTGCCATATTGTAAAAAATCGAATCTACCGAAATTGAAGAATGGTCGAACATAATAAGTTGATTGTAGTTATTAACTCTTAACCCTAAATATTTGAACGTACAAATGGCATCGACCTCAATATCCATTAAATATTAAAGTTCAGTGACAAAAAAATGTGTCAACAATAAATTCTTCGACAAATAGAATCAGTTACTGCCTTAAACTAAAATAAACACTTTAAGTTTGCAACATTCAACTGTTCTCCTTAGTATATTTATTGATTGAACAGATATATTTCGGCTTGAGAGGCCATTTGCAATGTTCAGTAGACAAATACTACACAAATTCCCAAATAACTATACAACAGAGGCCAATAAAATCTTAAACTAATATAGGCGAAATATCTCGCTCTGTGAATAAGAAGAAAGCTGAAATCCTTGGAATGTTTTCAAAGCTAAATAATAACAAACTAGACGACACAGCCAAAATATATTGGTTAATCACAAAAAAACTTTATTCAATCAAATTTCTGCAAAATTAAACTACTGTAGGCGAAATATCTCGCGCTGTAAATAAGAAGAAAGCTGCATTTCTTGGAATGTTTTCAAAGCTAAATAATAACTAACTAGATAACAAACACTAAAATAAAAACTTTGCAATATTCAACTGTTCTCCTTAGTATATTTATCGATTGAACAGATATATTTCGGCTTGTCAGGCCATTTTCAATGTTCAATAGACAAATTCTACTCAAATTCTTATTATGCGTCCAGATTATTTGTCTATTTCTAATTGATTATCTCTTGTTCATCATTACTTTTCTGGTTGCAAAACATGAAATTGTAAAACGAAATATTGACAAGCGGGTTGTGAGTTGTGAGGTGAGGATGAAAATAACATACCATCCTGACCCTAGAGCAAAATAAACCGTTCCATTTTTAGCCTTCTCAGGAGAACCGGATTTGACAAGTAAACGTTAGCTCGAATAAACATCTTTTAGTAAAAATAATGACAATGTGCCATTCGTATGAGATAGCAATTATTTGTATTTTACGTTGATGTTAACATGTTTTTTTAGATGGTGAATTGGTGAATTTTTCTTTTTCTGTTTTTCCTCGAATAACATTTCTATCTTGGGCGTTTATGCTGAAAGTCACATTTTCAGCTACATGGAAGACAAACATGATGATTGGCTGGAGACCTCGTAGAAAATGCCGGAAATCAAACCGTCGCATACATTGAGTCCGTATTTGACCTGATAAGCTAAGAATTGAACAGAATTCAACATGGCAACCAGTTCTTGACAAGAGGGGAGGAAAAAAAGAAGAGACACTAACATGCATTGTTTAACATGTACGATAGCGTCTGTATGTTTTGATTAGAGGTTGTTCGCTTTTAATGTACTATATTTTCGTTTCCGTTATATGTTGTGTGTCAATTAGAAAATATTATTATTGGTAAAAAAAAAGATTTTATTTTGAACTATAATAATAAAATAGAAAGTTAATAATATTAAGAAAATTCCGGTTGAATGTTGTGGCAAGCGAAGTGCTGAGAAGTTGATTTGAACTGAAGCTTTATCAGTACAGAAACGGATCACATTTCAACGGTAGCCAGTTTTGCATTTATAAAAGTGCAGATGCTTATATCTTTATCAAATATAAAAGAATATAACGTGTATCATGATTGTTAATTTAAAAAAAGAATGCTGTTTTGACAAATGATAATATCACTAGTATAGGTGAAACCATAACTAGCATCAGCCAACGCCTAACAATACATTTAAGTTCGGTCCATTATGGTCGATGTGCAGACAAATGGCTCTTAAGAAAGATTAGAATACAAGTTCTACTTTCAATCTGTAGTATTATTGGATGACGTATTGTAATACACTATTTAAAAAAATTATATTTGACTAGTCTATTACAATACTTCATCCAATAATAATAAAGATTGATTTATAACAAAGACTACCATGTCTCATATATAAAACAACATAAACATGGCGCAGAAAGTCGGGAGTGAATTTATAAGTGTGAATCTATGAAGTCTTCGTGGCCGATTGGTAAAAAGCAGCTATGCGTAAACTAGTCTCCCTCTGGCAATGAGGGCGTGAGTTTGATTCTCACCGAAGGTTTACTCTTTATTTCCGATTGAGCTGTTATTCGTTGTCATAGAAACAGTGTCCCGAATTGCATAAAAACAACTACAATTAGTCTACTTTAGTGGGAAAAGAACAACACTACTTATCGCAGAAAAATAACCAGGATTCATACAATATGTAAGCATTTAATACTTATTCAACACAGTCATAGGGCGTTTACAAGAGAGAAACATTTAAACAACTTCTTGAAATATCATTCTTTAAAATTGAATGAAACATGTTTGAAATGTTCTGAAGATAAAACAAATCTCACCGGTCTAATCTGTAATTTAATAAATCAGGCTAGACATGATAGTACAATCTTTAAGACTTTAAAATAAAGAGATTAAGAAACGATTTGTAATATTTACAGCACATAAATTCAAGTGCATATGTTGAGGTTTTAAACTGAATGAATTACTGTTCCATAAATTAATCGGACGATTATCCTCATGTTTATTGTTTCGATCATTGCGTTTCGGTCGGTGAGCTGTCTGGCCCTTTGACTGCGCAGCGGCTGAAGCATTGTGAACAAAAATAATGAACAGAGCCGACCCGAGGTACAAGCGAACCAGAGGCCCCCAAGAGCATTGGGGAGCGCAAAGGGTGGTGGGAGCTCCCAAGAGGCGGTGTCCCCCCATTAAATTCTGCTTAGGCTAGAGGCTTGGGCCGGCCTTGCAAATGAATTTGATAATCTGAATAATTTATGGAGTAGTAACATTCCATTATCTCAGGGATTCAGATACTAATGACGAAATAAGTTTTATGTAGTTTAGAATATATTAAAAGAATTAACTGGTGATGGTATAAATACTCATCGAAATATGGATGTATCCAGGCATCTGATAAATGTGTTATTCTGTATTAGAATATCAAACTGATTCTAAAATGGCAGATCTATATCACATACGCGCATGCGTGCGCACAAGTACATTCATACGCATTAGAAGTTATTAGTTGAGTCATTAAGTGTTGCCATGGTCGTTGTCTATTAAAAACCAACATAATCAAATCGGCTGTCCAAACTTAAATTCCTATATTCATGTTTGTAATTGACTGATTGCTATTGTTTTAAGTGCTCTTACTCTCAGATAAACCTGATTTTGATTGCTGCATGTGACTCTTTGACTTGTTTAATAATTCATTACATGTTGCTTTTGTCGTAAAGCCATCAGCCAGTGGCATGTACAGTATCCAAGTGTCTGTACAGAAATTACCATTTTTGCTGACAGCTGAAGATCGTGTGTTCAGCCTGTTTTGTGATTTCAGGCAATTAGCATCCCAACAATCGACTATCGGACTAAACACTGTTCACATCGTCGGGTGAGTCTCAGTACTGGATTTTTAACAACAATGAATGCATTCTATAATAAATAAAGTGAAAAATTATAACATAAATGATATAATACACCATTAAAAAAACAACAACAATTTTTCAGAAAAACAACATATTAATCTAAATTAACGCGTATTCACACTAATGTTAAACAAAAGTGATCATATAAGATTTAGAAGTGAGTAGTCTTTCGAGATTTACGATTGTACTGTAATTAACTTTCCCGAACCAGACCCTGAAATGTAATCATGTTCTCGTTATATATTCCTTGGTAGCAGCGCTCAAAGTCCAGTATATCTTTGTGGAAGCGCTCGCCTTGTTCCTCCGAATACGCTCCCATGTTCTTTATCGAGATGATTATCAAGGATATGGACTTTGAGGGAGAGCCTGCAGTCCGCTCTTCACCATAGTCTCAATCAGCTCCACAGAGGTTTCGGTCTTGTGGTTGTACTGGAAGACCCAAACAATTGTGACAACGCTGTGCCAAGCTGCTTTCTCCTTTCTAGTGAGCTTCTTGTGGAATTTCTTGCACTCTAGTATATTCTTTAACTCTGGTCCGTCGTAGAGACTGGCTTTGACCGTTGCCTCAGAGAGTACTCCGTGGCAGCATCTGCTAAGACGTGCAAGGCCTACAAGTCATATTGGGATCGAGACACGTTTTGGACACCTCATTTCACCTGCAATACAACAGTGTGGAGACGTTGCTAGACACCTTGAAGTATGATGAGTACGGCTGGGTTGTCATCGGAGACTTCAAAATGTTGGCATTTCTGATGGGTCTCCAAGCCGATTTTACCAAGTTTTCCTGCTATCTTTGCCTTTGTGACAGCAGGGACTCTGGGTGGCGGCGATGGACAACATCACGTGGGAGCCACTGTTGGCCCCCGGAAAGTGTTGATGTCACCACTGCACATAAAATTAACCCTTATGAAACAATTTGTCACAGTTCTAGAATAGAAGTTTGAATCTTCCAAGTATCTTCCCTAAGCTGCCTGTGGCAAAATAGGTAAATTACAAATATCAATGTTCTGATCACAAAAGGAATGTTTGAAGAGAATAATAGGCATTTTCTATACTTTTTAGACATAATCAACCAGAAAATAACACTTATTACCTAGGAATGAAAGAAAGGGAAATAATGTTGCACAGTGTAATACGACTGGATACTTATTAGTTAATTCTGTTAAAGACCAAATGAAAATTTGGGTTAGTAGGTATCCTGATTTCAGCATTGTCTGCAACGATAATTCCAACAAATGATATTCGTTTCTCAAAGAGTTCAATATATATTCCCTAAAACGATTTTGCATATAGAAGCATACACGTAGATACTCTTATTCACACATTTTCTAATATAAAAACTAAACATATTTCCAACATCTGCATAAATATACATACACATTGGTGTATTTTCATGTTAATGGACAAGGGTTTACAATAAATGACATTTTATTTTTACAAAATTCGAACGGAATAATTGAATTGTAAATATCATCTGATAAACCTGATGCAGATCTTCTGTTTGATTCGACTGTTGATGCAAATACACTTCTAAATAATATGAAAGGAAATATTTATTTGCAAGGAAAGAAATTGATAGAAAATTAAATAAAGCAAACCTAATAATAATTCTTCTTCCAATAACTTTATCGCAAGGCTGTCTACATTCATCGAAAATATCGTAATTTTTATTAAGTTTAGAAGGATTATTTAATTTAGAAAGACCTTTCCGTTCGGATTCATTTTACTTATTGCTCTCGTATTTTTTAAATTGTTGTTGTTGTTGTTCTTCTTTGTCGAATTCATGCAAGAGGAATATTTCCATTTTCTCTCAGGAAACCACCGACAGATAATCCTGAAATGGAAACATCACACGGTAGATTATTTATTCCGGGTTTGTCGGCTGGTGACACACCATCGAATCTACCATTAGGGAAAAATATACGCCTTCAAGCAGAAGTTACTGATTCCGGTGAGTACATTTCTTGGGCGTAATCATGTAAACACATGGTTCAAAACGAAACAAATTCGTTATTTCATGACCTTCATGACTGTCTCAGACATTTTGCATCTAGGTTTTTCTATTCTATTTGTTCGATTTAAAGATTTTTTAAATTTCTCTTGGGCATGTGTTTGCCATAAATGGTGAAAGTTTTAAGGTTTCCACCTTTTCCAAATAAATATTCAATATCGGAACTGGCAAACTAAATGAGAGTCTCTTTTTTCTCATCAGGTGTTTTGAAATTTAATGATAGAGCTTTCATAAAAGCCCAAAGAATAAATCAAATAAACTCCAAGAAAAAGTTCTTTGTTCAAGATTTCATATTTTTACACTAAAGAACTCGGGTAAAAAATATAGCTACAGCAACTTCATTCACGAACCCATTACGAAAACGGCACTGAATCTTTCATCGCTTAAAATCTTTATACATTAAAAGAAATATCGAACTCTGTAAACCTTAATCATCTCTATTATTATCGAACTAGTTAACCCCCCGACATTTTCACGGATATATTTAAATTTCTATAAGAAATCTTTAGAAAATAAATCGGTAGAGTCCATTAATATTATCTAACTGGTTGGTAGGAGATATTTTTATCAGCAAGCATTTTACCTTTAACTGGAAAAGGTCCATTGCTACAGACACTGCTCATTGTATAAGTAGATAGAAGCAGCGGGATCTATATCGAAATAATTAAATAGTGTAATAATGTACCTTATATCGGTCAGTAGATACCATGCAGTATTTTAGACCGACGTAGGTTTCTACCAATTGTTTTCCAGCTCCTACAATAATACAGCACCTATAACACAGTAAATACACAGTAAATAAAAGAAAGAAATCGTATAAATGGCTGTTGTTTCAGTTAGTGGCTTGTCCATATAAGAATTTAAAAATCCTGATGACAAAATATCATTTTCGTTAATTTTCATGAACTTCACGAAATCAAATATTCTTGATGAAAAATATTCCTTCTCTCCTGTCTCAGTGTTCTTCGCTGCTAAACTTTAGTACGTTAACTTTTACATCTGTGAAAAAAGCAGCATGGAGATATCAGTGGTTCAATATTGATTATGAGAAATATATTTCCTCATTGTCCAATATCTACTAATGAACCGTATTAATTATCATTGAATGACGTAGAGTTTTCTATCCCAATAAAATCAGGATTTGCACAGAATAGAATAGAGGAGTGTCTTGAGACATGTATACTCACCTAAGAATGCTGAAGGTGTTATGAATATCGTAGGTAGGTTTGAACCATTAATGGACCGGTAGGTAGAAAGGTAATTTGTCATATTACAGTGTTTTCGAGGTGTGTGGGTAAAGTTAGCTGTATTCTATGTAGGTACAGATAATATTGATTCGATATGTATTTTAATTAGCTCACCACCAACACTAGATGATTAATCTAACCTAATAATGAACAGTGTGAATTTCTTGGTTTGTGTGTCGTAACACTAGACTAGTTCACTGGCTGGAGGGGGGGGGGTGTTAAAGTTTTACTAAAACAATACCCCCTGCCCACAGTTTCAAACTACACACTCTTCCCAGTAAACGAATTCAGTATTCTTTCTATTAAAAAAACCCATCTCAATTCAAATATGCCCGTGGATTTTGTTTCCATTGGGATTAACGTGTAGATCATATGAAAACAAAACAGGTCAGGACAGTCGTCGTATAGCAATGATCAGCAAGCTAATCTTGCTGGCCGTTGTTAGTGGGTTCAATTCTCATCGGATCTCCCAGTATAGTATAATGAACACTGTGATTTTCTTGGTTTGCTGTCCGTAACATTTGGCTCTCAATCATGGGTAAATAATTGCCGATAAATGTACCTCCTTCGCACCATTTGAAACTATAGACTCTTCAACTGAATCAAAATTGCTATTTTCTTAGAAAACAGCTTCATAGAAATTCAAATATATCCGTGAATTAACTAGTAGCTATTAATAGTTACTAGATTACCCGCGCCGTGATTACTTGACTGTGAGCCCGTGAGAAGGTGGTGAAAATGCACTCTTTTCTATATGTTAAAACAGTGGCTAATATTGTATGCGGGACATGATATTCATTCGTCATAATAATATTTTGCCAAAAAGCATATGTCAGTTTCGCTCAGACAGCATCAGATCGGATAAAACGACTCCTGGATTCAAATATAGGGCAAACTGCGTCAAATCCTTGTGAAAAGATAAAACATATCTGTGAAAGGGTATTTCTCTCTATTTTACTTTCTATTTAAAATAGATGGTAAATATGTATGAGACGTGAGTGGCAAATTCTCATAGAAGAACATTCTTTCAATTGTAGGTGCTTTCAGACCTTCGAACCAACTGGGAATTTGTTAATTTAAAAAAAAAATTATTTCAGGTTTTACGAGGGGGTTCTATGTACAAGGTAACTATAATACTATAGTCAGCACTGACGCCATCACCGGAAGTACAGGAGGATAAAAATATGAAGACGAAATAACACCGATAAATAACCTGGAAATAAGAAACACCAACCCTACCCCTAACCCTAATCCCAACACTAACCACTAATCCTAAATAATATACGCCATATTGACGTATGGCATAAAATAACAATCATGGCCACATTTGGGATAGATAGTCTAACCATCGGGTATCACTGAATACAAGAGTTTATTGGACTTTTTAATAGAAAAGTTGAATTATTTGAAAGAATCTCAGAGAGCAGCCGGCACACTGTGTAGAATCCATGACGGTAATACGGAAATGGTTGTCACTACTTCTGGTAAGATCGAAGATCTAACCGTTAGACTCTAATGGATTGAAAGCATCTACAATTGAAAGAAAAACAAATTTCTTCTAGGATAATTTGCCGCTCACGTCTCGTAAATCTTAACCAAATGGAACTATAGCAAGGAATAGAGCAAAGTGTGGTTTCCGAGCAAGACTCAAAAGATCTTTGTTTAGCAACCTTTATAACCACTTCGATCGTAGAATCACCCAAGCAGGAAAAAACGCTGAAGAAAATTACTTTTATTTCAAACCCGTGCAAAGCGCATTTTCTCTCAGCGATCAGTCTAGAGTATTTTAAGTGTTCTTGTAAATTTGTCTTAAATGGGAGAGGAGAGAAATCATGAAGCAGTAAAGACCCGTTAATAGGGATTTATCCAGAAGAAAATGCAAACTCAGGCCAAATTGCTTCTCTTGTAAAATCCACGATGTCTCTTTAGCGTAAATGTTTTATTATCAATGTCTGCTTGCATGTTTATAGTGAAAATGAAAATAGATTTGATGTCTGGGATTTAATCCTAAGTTCTGGGCGAGAAAATTTCGTTACAGAAAAGAAATAAGCCTCATCTTAAAACAAAGCTATGAGCTCCTCTTTTTCATATAACGCGCAATAGCCAAGTAACATGAATAGTATCAACACAATAACGTATTTATTGTATCAGTCTCAATATTATAATAAT
>VCCN01000192.1:4527150-4539300 GCA_006491835.1 Architeuthis dux | reverse complement strand
ATATATAATCCATGAAATATTGCTTCACATTAAAAGGAGTGTGCAGACAGAGAATTGAAGGTTCTTTTACTTTGCTTATTGCTATTAGAATTCTTAAACTATCATGCAGAACGTGTATTAATCTTAGCGTCCAGAATAAAGTGTACCCGCAAAAAATGTTTGAAAATTATCCTTTGCGGAGTTACTAGACTGCGGGAACATAAACAAAACGTTATTGTTTATATAAGCATAATTAGTGCTGAAATGTATACGTATCCAACCTTATATTCCGGGTTGGAATTTTATATATGTGGCCTGATCCTAATGACACTATAGATTTTACTGGATAGCGAGAGACAGTGAATAGTCGTAGGCATTTAACAAGTTGCAGACACCTCTTTTCGACATATAGTGGGAGTGAATCAAGTGAAGAAACAATTGTATGGCCGACTCTTATGTGTGGGCTTCGTCTGTCGGCGATGTCCCATCGAAAAATAGCCAGGTATAATTGCAATATCTCTGCCGTTGGCAGAGATATGGAATTGGTTAACAATCTTCTCCATACTTCGGCATGATCATGCACTGGGACAGGGAGGAGAAAGAAAAGGCATACATACTCAGAGGAAAGCTAACAATCAATGCAAAACAATAATTATCATATATGCCAACACTTGAAGCAGGAAATAAAGTTTCAAATCGGTGCTACTGATTTGAGAAAAACTTCAGGACTTCCTTTATACATATATACGAGGTAAGTAAAAAGTATTACTACACAATCATAAAACTTTTAGTTAAACAATAACATAAATACATGAATCTATAAGTTTTGGAAAGTAGGTAGGTTTGGTAACAGTAGGATTCTGTATTAGAATTGGTTAATTTACTAAAACAGTTATTAGTTCGAGGCCTAGGATAGAGAGCAAGGAGCCATGACGGAGAAATCTAGGTCACACGTGGAAGTCACGTAATGTGAATGGAGGTCTCTGATTGGCTGGAATGGTGTGGCGTCACGGATGATATTTGGACAAGAAAGGCGGACGCCATATTGAATTAATTAAATTACTTCGTGGTGGATAGAGGTAACTTCAAAGTCAAACAAAGAAGAAACAGTTCATACAATCGAATCAGGGTAGAAAGTCCATACGAACATAAATTAAACAAATGCAGATTTGTAGACATACAAATAAAAGAGATGTTTAATAAGAAACACAGACTATAAATGTTACATACGTTTTAGGCTGAAATAAGAAACATGCACAGACAGGAACCGATCGTGTCTCGTAGAAGGAGATACGAAAAGGGGAATAGGTTATGTTACGAGAATGAAGTGCTTATTCGTAGAATGGAAATGGGAGACGTATCGTTGTTAGCACCGAAATAGGATTCGGAAGAGAGATCTAGTTTAGTTAAGCTGTAGGAAAGGAAAAGAAGTGCGTACGGGCAGCACAGCGGTGTAAAAAACAGAAAGTGAACGACAGAGTGCTGCCGTATTTATAGGAAGAGCAAGTAAGGAGTGACGTCAGCCGAAGATAGCGGCTGAAGATAGTTTTGTATTTTCTTATATATCGGATTATTTAGATCCGCAGATGCGTATTAATTCTAGAAAATGAAAGTGTGTTATTACAAAGCTATTGTTTTCGACATATCCTCCATCCCTGTCTATGCACGTCTGAAGGCAGTGTTCCCATCTCTCTGACCCTCCCATGAAGAATGCTATGCTCTTCGATTTACACACTATCAAAACAGCAGTTTTAGTATCATAGAGGAACTCAAATCATATTCCTTTTAAATATTCTTTGTGTTTTGATAACAAAAAGAAGTTTGAAGGGGCAAGATCAGTCTTTTTAATATGGTATATTTTAAAAGTTTGTATGGCGTATTTTAAAATTTGGTTGCCTTATTTTCTAATCTGACTGCCGTAGATTTTAATTTGGTCGCCGTATTTTAAAACGTTGTTGTTGTATTTAAATTTAGTTGCCGTGTTTTTTAATTTGCTGGCTTTACTTTTTAATTTGCTTGGGAAAAGGTATAATACAGACTTTTGCCGCTAGACTTTTATGTGCAGTGCTCTTTGCGAGCAAGTAGTCTTTCTGAGACGGTGGAAACTAGGCGTTAGGGTAAGTATTATGGATTTTATAACATTCGTTTTCTCTTGAAATTAGAGGTTTCACTCAGTCAAGTTTATGGCAACACGTTTTGCCAATGTAGCACTTGCAACGAAACCTCATATATAGTGGTTACTTTCCGCTCGGTCAAACTTATATGTGCTCTTCTTGTGTGTTGTTGCGTTGGTTCTGTGAGAAACTGTGTCATAAACTGATACTGTCTTTCAAAAATAAATCGATAATCTTGAGTGCGCATGGCTTTGTTTAAAAATTGGCGATTTTCCTACTAAACGAAAGTAAGGTAAGTAGATTCGTCAATTTGGTATCAGAAATTCAGATCTTTAGTTCAGCGTACAGCTAGTGATCCGAAGAACAGGAGTTATGGCAACAGATCGATCTATCTGCTTGGTGCCAGAAACGCTAGTTGTAAGTATTTAAAAGCTAGGATTTCGAAAGCTTATTAGTAGACAGGCTATTCGTGCTTGTATAGCAACAGTCGTCGAATCCCCTAACAGTACATTTGAGTAATCCTAGAATATGTGATACTCACACTTTCTGTTTACTATGGGAGTCTGATTGGTGAATGAGAGCTTTGTGTCTTCGGTATTCGAATCCAGGATTTTGAACGCTTATTTGCAAACAGGCTTAAGCCGAGGGCCAGCAGGGCCTATCGTGCACGCCCCTATGATCCTATGAGTAGGGTACTTAGGACACACACACACACACACGCATACACACGCATACACACACATATATATATATATGTATCTTAAGGAACCTTTCTATCTCATCCCTCCGTCTTGTGTTTGGTCTTTTCCTACAGCGTTTACTGTCCCATGGGCACTAATCGTTTAGTCTTCCCCCCATCTATTTCTTCTTGCTAGGTGACCAGCCCATCTCCACTTTTGCTGCTTAATTATTTGAAAATATCCTTCACTCTAGTCCACCCTATCGTTATTCCTAGCATTGTTCTTTCCATAGCGCTGTTGGTTTTCATTTCGTTTTGTTAATTCCCATGTTTCGCATCTGTAAGTAATGGCTGGTATTATGCAACCGTTGTATACTTTACGCCTTAAGCACATTGGCAAGGTGCTCTTCAAAATGTCTCTATTCATACCGAATGCTTTCCAACCTATACACCTACATATGCGCACTTCCACGCACACTTCGAGGGTGGGTTTTATTTTGGGGAGTTTGAGAAGGTTACACTTGCTATCACTGATAACATTCAATAGCATTGGAACCATACAGAGACAGAGATCATGGAAGGGTCGTTTAGAGCTCGATTATTCATTAATAATGTCTTTTATGAAAATTCAAAGAACTATAAATATCAACCAATCGTATGGTTGGAGGCTGGCAAAGTAATTATGACAAACATGCTTATAATATCGGGAGAAGTTTCGAGATTTTGGGGGAAAGGATTTCACCTTTAATCCCGTAATTTAACGATAATAAATTGTGCGAATACGAATTTTGTGAAAGTAAATACAATTCATGTGATTGCAGTCATGAAAGTATTAACTAAGTGTAGTCAGGATGTTGCAAATGGCCTAAACAGCCGTAACATGTACATCAGAAGTCATAAACCAATACACAAGGCGGAACTACGTTCATAAAAATGGTAACTTTGAAATTCTAAGGTTGTTGTTTTTTAAATTTCAAGTTTTAAAATTTTAAGGTTTTATAATGTCAAGAACACTGAAATTGAAAATATTTTTCATAGTTTATTGACTAACTTTTGTTAATTTAAATGGTTTACTGTATCAGATACAAGTAGGTTTCAATTTCTCGTTCGCCAATACAAAAATGATTCATTAAGTGAGAAAGCAAATGGTGATATCATATTGGGTTGGCCTAAAAGTTCATCCTGTTTTGTCGCAAGATAGCATTAGGAGATTTTGTTTTAACTACATTCAAAATGATCGCTTTTGATTGCACCAGCCCGGTTATGTTAATCGCTTTGATGTATGGCCTCCACATAAGTGACGCAAAAAACTACGTAGTATTTCCATGTACTATTCGCTACTTGAACGCAACGAAAATGTTCTATTTTCGAAACAGATTATGACAGGCGATGAAACGGGTATACTTTACAACAACACAGAACGCAAAAGGTCATCGGGCAAGCGAAATGACCCACCACTAACCATCCAAAAGAGATGATACGTTGTTGGATTGGAATGGAGTCCTTGATTATGAGCTCCTTCCTGATAAGCAAACTATTGATTCGGACAATTACTACTCTTAAATCGACGAAAAGTGTCCGGAATTATTCGACAGAAGGGGCGTAATTCCCATCAAGATAACACTAGACCGTGTGTTTCTTTGCCGGAGACCAGACAAAAGTTGTAACAGTTTAGTTGTGAATGTTTGACTCATTTACCGTATTCACAAAATATTGCACCTTCGGATTATCATTCACTAGTTAATCCCCGTGATGAATTCACAGATATATTTGAATTTCTTTGGGGATAGTCTTTTAGTAAAGAAAATACTGAAATGGAAGAGT
The DNA here is from genome assembly GCA_006491835.1 of Architeuthis dux. Lineage (NCBI taxonomy): Eukaryota > Metazoa > Mollusca > Cephalopoda > Oegopsida > Architeuthidae > Architeuthis > Architeuthis dux. The sequence continues at coordinate 4,534,704 of VCCN01000192.1, read as the reverse complement.
CCATTGTTTCAAATGGTGGGTAGGAGATATTTCCATATGAAGCAATATTGCCGCCAGGAGGCCATGAGCTATGATATGTGTCCTACTGTTTTTACCGAATCAAGCCGAATGTATTACATTATCTGTTGCAGTGAAGAAGAAGAAGAAGAAAAAGAAAAGGTAGAAGAAAAGAAGCTAAGTACTTTGAGATTATTTCTGTCTTCTCTTGTAATAAAACGAGTGTCTAGAGAACTCAGAAAAGGGGAACGAAAGCGGGCTACAAGCAAAATATCCCTTTGTCATCATGAGGTGACAAAATAAAGTTGTGTTTGGGAATAAATGACTTTGGATGAGGCAGACGTTACTGTTCCTATTTTTTATAATAATGTTGACGGTTCGGTCTCGTGATTCAGGTCAAACAAACTGATTTAAAAAGTACTCCTGCAAGTACTCCGTATTTGCAAGAGTCCAAATGTAGAAGGTTTGATAAGAAGTAAAGTTGAATAAGCAAAGATTTAGGAAACAACCATATTAAAAACCGTCAACCAAAACTGTCAAAATAGGTTTCCTCAGTTTTTAAGCGAGTCTGGCTGGGCGGCCAAGTATGTATCGCGCGTGCAGGCTGCATCAATGGAGCTGGAGATCTGAAAATTTAATAAGGTCACGTGTCTAGTTCTAAAAATAGGATAGGGTGAAATGTATTATGTTTCATTGTAGTGATTGGTAATTTCTAACTTCCTACCACTTTGAAGAAAATAACGTAATGCTTTGGAATGTTAGTAAAAGTATCGATCAACTATCAACAGAATAATGAAGTTAGAAGCCATTAATCTTTATATAGTTATACTTTTTGAAGGCGTTCTATGACTTTTTAGAGTCTTTGTATGAATTTTTGAAGGTGTTGTATGACTTTTTAGAGTCTTTGTTTGTACTGTGTTTAATTACCATATTTTATATCCGTCAGACCAAGGGTTACCAAAACAGCAGCCATTATGAAAAGGCACCCTGTGGGCGATGCCCCCATGTTTGAGAGGGTCGCCCCAGCTAATTTTGATCAGCATGTTCTAGGGACCTAGCAAATGCTTTCAAACCTAGTTCCCCAGACAACGGTCACGGATCCTTGATGTATGACTCTACTAATGTCGTTCAGTTAGTTGTCATGCAATAGTGCAATCCATCCAAGTAACAGATCTAAAACTGTCTCTACGAGACGTTTTACCGGTAAATATTCGTGAGCAAACGACAGCACACAGTGAAACATCGGTTTTTAAAATGATAAAAGTCTGGTGAAGAGATACAAATCTGTTGACAAGGAAACCATCATGCTGGGAGGTACTAATTAAGAAGAGAGTATGTTGCTTTACCTTCAACCCGGCAGGCTGTGGCCGCAAACCGCAGCATATGGAGACTTGTCATCAAGGTAAGTATCCAGGCGGGCTAGATGAGAAGAGAGACAGGTGGGAAGAGTGGAGAGATCGCAGACAAGAGAGGGCAATGATATCACCTACAGAGCCGGGCACGGAAAGCTGTTTGCAAAAGAGTTTGTCGCTCGAGAATCGTGCTGCACAGGCACGGCATGCGCTGCAGCTGAATCATAGATTAATCATTGGCGCACGCTACATTGTCTTCCAAGTGAGGTCGACAAAATATTGCTATAAAAGATGCTACGCATTCTCTACAAGGTAAATCTCTACCAAAGAACACTTATAGATAGACCATTTGAATAATTTGCTTGCGAAACCATATCATCAACATATCACTAATCTAATATGTTTCTGTAAAAATAAGACTTATTTAGACGCTCTCATGAAGTTTTTAATTAACATAACATTTCAACATTACACATTTTCAGAATTCGCTATGAAATTATTTATTGAATAAAGATACGTAATTAAAATGTTTTATATTTTTTATCAGCGTCTACATATACTTTCTCACGTTGGTCGACAAACACTTTAAAACATTTTGGATATTTGATAATAGACCTGCACATTACTTCACTGACTACATCAACATTCGAAGATCACATAATATGCTTGTTTTACTGTAAGCTTTTGTTAACGTTTGTGTACTTGTCTTTCATTAGTATATCTTTTATATATCGTGCAAGAATTCTACCAAATTTAGACAATAAAACACTGAAGGATAAAATAATAAAACATGTTCATAGAATTATTTTAGAAAACAATAAAATAAAGACAGTCCCAATATAAGTATATAATCAATTATCATTCTCAATTGTACACTTTTTCTATGGGTTTATGGTTCAAAGACTCTGTGAAACTTGGAGCATGACTGAATTGCGGGTGGCATTCATCTTTCCGAACTCGGTTTTTCCGAACGTTGAAATTATATTAAAATAATCTACGCCGTCCAATGAACAACGATTCTACGCGGCTAAAATATACAATTACCTATGTTAATCCAAATACCTGAAACAGAATGAAAATAAATTTGTTTTATTGTAAATACTCAATCAACAACAACAACAGTACATCGTTTTTTCTTCATAGATCACGTTACAGACACATACGATCCTTTTTTTATTCATAAATCTTATACACGATATATATTGTAAATACTAAATCTTATCGTAAATAAATACCACATTTACAATAGATGCTCTTTTTTCATAAATTGTAAACATTAACATGCCTAACCGGTGTTTTTTGTAAATAGTATACTATGAATAAAAGTGACCAATCAACGTTCGGGAAAACCGAGTTCGGGAAGATGAAATTCGGGAAGATGAACCAGACCCCTGAATTGTACGCAAAATTAATTGGTATAAATATCTCGATGAAGAATCCCGCATGCAAATGCATACATTAATAAGTATATTGTAGATATATCAACGACAAAAAATATTACATACGAGCAGAAACATTGATTAAATTGTAGGCTTTATATAGTATGTATATACTTGCATAACTTCGAGTATATTTTGTACCAGGCATATCTTTGAATGGAAGCACTGCATACAAATTACCGTAACAAGCAAATACTCGCTGTATAAGATAACAATAATATTTAATAGAATAGGATATTTAAAAGAAATGGCAAAATCAAATCAAAAGATTCACCACCACTACACGTATAACTAGGACTACTTGTCTGTTGAAAATCAATGGAGATTTGGACTGTGTTCAAATTATATCTACTTCGTTTCAAACCTAATCAAGCATTCCCGGAAGGAAGCACGGACATGTGTAAATATTCACATGACTATTATAACAAGGATACAAATTAGCTCTCTCACTTGGTTGTAACTAGAAGTCCATCGACAATATGCGGTCTTCCCGGAAAGGGTGGGTGAAAAGCAGGATTTTATTATTTCTAGTGGAACATTACACAATACAAACAGATATTATCAGGTATTATTTATGACCAAACACTAGAGCATTGAAACTCTGTTGCTAAAAATATGAATATGTTGTCGTCCAATTTTTGGTAACAGAGTTTCAATGCTCTAGAGTTTGGTCATAAATAATACCTGATAATATCCGTTTTGATTGTGTAATTTTCCACTAGAAATAATAAAATCCTGCCATGTTTGGTTTCTAGACAATTAACTATCTATTAAAAGGTGGTAGGGGTGTATTTATATATAGGCTATACTGTAGAGCTTGCGGGTAAAGCTTAAGATACAGAAACAAAAATAAAAAACAATACATTTCTACTTAGCTTTGGTGAGCGTCTCTCTTGGTTTTCTATTTTCCCTTGCATTACTGGGGTTCATGAAACCATCTTGAAGAGATGAAAACTCACTAGAAGGTTGAGTGGGAAAACACTGTGGTATTGTGAATAAATAAACAGGTCTGGTTAGTCACTCAATAGAAACCGTCATGCGACTAATGTGTTTTGGCAGCATGCTGTGTTGGGGGTGGTCAATTGAAAAATTGGAAAAAGGGGTGATCAATAAATGAGTTACTTCTCTCGCCATTTGTTGGGCAGTGATCACTAAAAAAGTGTGGATGCTGCCGGACACAAACTAAGGGACCATTTTAACATAAACTTTCTTAAGATCAATCCCGATAAAACGGAGATTATATTATTTACACCAGGTGCTAAAAATGTTCAAACCATCAACGGCGTAATTCTTAATAATGGCGACTGCATACTTTTCCTGACTGGATAAAAAATCTTGGAGCCTATCTAGATAAATCTCTAAACTTAGAAATGCCATGTTAATAATGTAGTCTCCCACTGTTATAAATTAATTATAGATGTCCGTACTATTAGAAACTTACTTTCCAACAATGTAACTGAGCAGCTGGTTCATTCTATTATTACCAGTAGATTAGACTACTGTAATTCACTTCTCTTTGGCTTGAATAAATCACAAACTAACAAACTACAAAAAGCAGATTACAAGGTAACAATCGCCCATTGGTCCTTTTGAGTGTATCATTTACCGTTTTGTTCGCATCTATTTACGAACTCTTATAAACCTGTTAATAGATGAAAAATTTTACAATGTTTTGGTTCCTGTAAAAATAATTATTTAGTGGCGAGTTCAATTTTATCCCATAGCCCGGGGTTTTCAGATATCCAAAGTTTCAATTGGTTTTAATTCATTGTAATGCCGGAAGAAGGCTAATAAGTGCTACACTTTACCCAAGTGTGACCCAGAAATGATCGCAGCAGATATTTTGTAATTTTGATATTCACGGGCGTTCTATTACTGCTTTTCTAGAACAGGGATCTGCAGGTGCGTTTATCGAGAGGAGGTTTTCAACGCTTTTGTCCAGTGGAGACTTTAGTATTGAGGTTCCCGAGAAAAGGCTCTTTCAATAAATGCATTGAATAATCACCATCATCATCCTCATCATCATCATCATCATCCTCCCCTCCTCCTCCTCCTCCTCCTCCTCCTCATCATCATCATCATCATCATCATCATCATCATCATCATCATCATCATCATCAGTGGTGACTTACTTGAACTACAATGCATAGAGAATAACTAAAAAATGATTTGGATTTATATTTAATTGTAAGATAAAAGAATGGATTAACATTTACTGTTCAGTATTGATATTGGTAAGGTAAAGCGTCCCGTCTCTTAAGAGACAACCCCCAATGGAGTATGGAGGCGAGAAGAATCTGCTGAAAATACTGGCAATCATTTATTCAGATCCGAAGAAGAAGCACATTTTCTAACGTTCCAAAGCGACAATCCTATTATCTATATCAGTGCTCTTCAACCTTTTTATGCTTAGCGCCCACTTTTTAAACTTTTGTAAGGGTAGTGTTTCCATATTGCCCACCAAAATCTTAAATTGGCCCGTAGTGGGTGGTACCGCCCAAGTTGAAGACCACTGACCTACAGGGTTTTGTCATATGTTTTGATAAATAAATCACTAAAACCAGAGGATCATATAGGGTACATAGTAAAACAGGCATACGATATACCTGCATAAAGAGGACTTTCACAGACAAAAGTTTGTTCAACATGTTAAATCTATACAAAACAGTTCGACCAATTTTGGAATACTGCCAACAAGTGTGGAGCCCATACCTAATAAAAGACAAAGAAAATAGAAGACGTTTGGCACGGCGTGGATACTTTAGCGCACACACCTGTCGTGGTGATCAAGTGGCAGAGGTCAAACAACTCACACACGAGACGGGAATAAGGAATTTAGCGTGGGGAAAAATAATGGTGTACGTACAAAAACTGCAGATGGGAGAACACGGTGAAACAGCACAGAACAATTCAAGAAAAAAAAAACAACATAACTTCAGGGTTTTTTTTGGTGAAGCAATCATTTTTGGTTTATAGAACAAAACAAGAAGATTCTGCGGAGTGAAAAAGTCCGGTTGAGAAAAGTGGGTTTGTTTAACAGTCTTTTAGTAAGGCAAAAAGGAAAAGAAGAGGATCCGATATTTCCTCGGAGAAAACTCGACGACATCCGTAGAACTGACTTCTTTAATGGAAGTCTACAAAATAGGCAAGTCAAAACACTAACCGTTTTTTAATCAACGCCTTCTGTTCGCTATTCTCTGAGTCTGAGTTCTCTTTTTTTCGCCCCACTCGCTTCGTCGCTGGATTGCTACTGCTTTCTTTCTCGTTTCTTTTGTCCCCCACGCGCCAATTTCAAATCCCGAGGAAACGAGATTTTCATGTCTTTTCTTTGTTCTCTGCGCGCGCCAATTTTTTAAAATCTCGTCCACGAGATTTTCCCCATTTGTTTACTTTCCCGTTCCTTCAATGAGAGGGGCATAACTCCGATCGAAGGGGCGTAACTACATTTCTTTGGAAAGAAGAAGAGAAAGAGCAGATTTAATAGAGACATTTAAGTTGGTAAGGAACTGCACGGATGTGGAACCTGAAACATTCTTTCATTTTAATAAAAATAGAACTAGAGGATATGAATATAAAATACAGAAGAAACATTGTAAATTGAACTTAAGACACACTTTTTCAGCCAACGTGTTGTGGACTCTTGGAATGGAATGAGTAAAGAGGTGGTTGCCGCCACATCCACTGGCAATTTTAAATTAAACATTCAGACAATGTTTGAAGAAATTTAGTTGGACTGTCCCAAACCAACACCTGGTATGTTATATCTGGTATGTTACATTTACTAAGTTGAGCATAGTTTAGCACAAGATCGCAATAATACGTTACTGTGGCATTGCTAAGAGGCACTAGTCCAGTAATAATGTAACTTCACCTCACACAAATGGGAGTTTTGAAAATCGCCTAAATATGATCCTACCAAAAACGCCATTTTAGTCATAAAAATAGTTTATCAAATATGGGCATATTATATATCATTGGAAAGCGGATTTCATGCTGATTAAAGAACCATATGCTGATTACAATAGAACCATATGCCCCAGATCAAGTCAGTTCGAACTATTTACAATCAAATGTCATAAACCCTTGTTTTAAAATGAAAAATGAAACACTTGTGAGATAATTGTGCATGGATCTGTTCATAAATCTAATGACTTCTTTTGTAATCTATTGCCCACCCTTCCACGAAATATCAATTCTTTGACAGAGCGTATTATCAAAGTTTCTCCAATGTTATGGCTGTTACCATCTTTTGAATGCTGAGTAGCAAGATGTTCTCCCAATCGACTTGGTTTTTAATATAGGCTGTAATGGTTCTACCGCCCACCTAAAAGCTTAAATAGCACACTAGTGGGCGGTACCGCCCCGATTAAAGGCTCCTGGTCTACATTATTAGCACAAAATAATTTCAACTCTACTGTTAATATTTCAAACATCTCTCCGCCAGAGTTACAAGTGCATAGACAATTATCGTCTGATTTAAGCAACCCTGCAAAGAGAACAGTAATGGAGATCATGTCTGTTATAATTATATTATCTCTCGTTCCTGAACTTTGTACGTAAGGACGTTAGATTCGTTCTTACTTTTTATTTTTCGTCGAGTTTTTGATTGTGATGTGATTAAATCGACACAAGAAATCGATGAAGCTTACTGCCGCTTATGGCAATCAATTCTATCCATTTCGTACGTCTCGGATATTTACAGCGTGGTATGATACAAATCTACGATATATAATATATATATCATCATCATCATCATCATCAGCCGT
>VCCN01000192.1:4493608-4504613 GCA_006491835.1 Architeuthis dux | reverse complement strand
ACAGCAAACCAAGAAAATCACAGTGTTCATTATATAAGTATATTAACTTAGCATAAATTGGTATCAGACCATCTATATTGGAAGACCAGATGAGGATCGAATCCATTAACGACGGCCAGCAAGATTATCGTCCTGATCCATTTTTTCTTCATATGATCAACTCGTTAATCCCAGTGGAAAACAAATTCACTAATATATTTGGATTGAAAAATATTCCTTTACCGGGAATAGTGCGTAGTTTGAAACAGTGTTTTTTCAGCAAAATGTTAACCCACCTCCCAATGGAAGAGTCCAGTATAACGACCTGCGTACCAAGAAAATCAAACTGTTCATTATTAGAGTAGATATTGCTGAATTCACTATTACTAAAAAAGAATGACTTTCTGAACGAATCTAAAACCGTCCATATTTCAGGCTGCTGCTCTATCTTTTAGCCAAATCCAGGTAGGGGGAGTAGCTGGATATGGCGTATACCTACTTCTCAATTTCTAGTTTTTGTTGTATCTCTCAAAAACGGCTCCGAAATTGGCCATATTTTTAAAAAGTATGTAGTGCCCCGGAACCCCCAACTGCACGGGTTCACTTAGTTGATCCCCGTTGGACACCCCTGCGACCCGCATAAATCCTAGATACAGCCTTGCCGTATACATAGTTTCCCAAACCCATTTCCATCATTGGCAAAATCCACAAGAACTACTTTTTACCGCATTAATTTGCACTTGTTGTTCTAAAGAATTGGAGATTTTGAATGATCAAAACTGGAAATGTCTTGTAATTGAGATTAGCCAGAAAAAAGAAGATAGAAAAGAGACAGGGACGAAGGAACAAACGGACGAACGGACGGAATCAGCCTTGCTTATTCATCTTAAGAAGACCTCGAGATACTGTTCTGGTCACGATTATTGGCACCCTTGATTGCTTTTTGTATAACCCGTACACTATCTTCAGAAATAATTGAAATGCACAAAATTTGTATCATGAGAATATTTTAATAGGATGTCCAAAGCAATTTAACAAAAAACATTATTTTTCAACTTACACGTAGTAATTTCAGAGAAGAAATAAAACATATGACCTGTACAGTAATAAAGGAACCCTTCGTTAATATTTGGTTGTACGCCACTTGGCTACGATGACTGCCTCCAAACGTTTCTTGTAGCCATCTATAAGCTTCTTGCACCTATCAACTGGTAGTTTCTCTCACTCTTCTTTTACAATTTGTTCAAGCTCTTGAATGTTTGCAGGATTATTTTCTCCAATGGCAACTTTCTGCTCTCTCCAAAGATTTTCAATAGGATTGACATCAGGATTCATTGCTGGCCAGTTTAAAACTTTCAATCTATTCATATTCAACCATTTTTGTGTGCATTTGAATGCATGCTTCAGGTTTTCATCGTGCTGGGACACCCATGATCTTCGAATTAAACCTAGTTTCCTTACATTGTGTAGCGCATTTTGCTCTAAAATCCCTTGGTAATCCTTTGATTTCATGATTTCTTCGATACGGTCAAAGCCTTCAGAGGCAGCGAAACAGGCCCACAACATTATGGAACGACTGACCCTTACCAAAGAGTAACTAGACAAACTACAATCCTTCTGGGCAAATGTTCTGTGGACAGACGGAACCAAAATAGAGATTTTTGGCAATCCACACCAGAAATTTGTTTATTGACGACGAAATGAAACTTCTACATATTTTGCAGAACAAATATTTCAATATAATTTAATTCCTTGTCAATGCACTTAACCCAACGTTTCTCCATATATCACATAGATTATACAATGAAAATTTCAGATAAAAAATCCACTGCCGTACCCTCAAACACTTGAAGATCAAATGTCCTCTGATACCGGCTGACCGTCACATAGATTAAACGCTTCCCCCTTTTTCTCTGAATACTAAAAAAATCGTCCCATTTTTTAATAATCACTCAAACCTGCACACCAACCAGACATGAACAATATATAAACACACAAATCTTCTAACTTCTCCATCAGCCCTGTACAATCCGGCGAAACGTTGCAATAAAGACAATTTCATTTGCACAAAATGGCCCTCTGACTTTTTCTTTTCTACTCTATATATATATATGTTTTTATTACGATCACATTTTCTTGAATGTATGTTGCAATTTGAATTCGTTCCAGTAAAACATTTAAGGCCAATTGCTTGGTTTTGTTTTCTTGCCAAGATCAAATGTTCAACAATGGATTCCCTACCTTTGTTTTCATGTCGAGGAGTTTGACAAACCGAACGATGCTTTTCCTTGTATATTCATTATATTTAAATCTATGCTATTAAATCTGTAACACTGGCTGTGCATGTGTGTGTGTGTATGTATGTGTGTGTGTGTATGTGTGTGTGTCTATGCGCACGTGCGCGTGTGATGCAAGCATTTCGAGCCAGTTAATGCAGTTTGATGACATTTAGTTGACTAAAAGCTTTTAAAACCTTAAAAATTAACGTTAGTAAAATTAAACTGCTTTTCTCTTTATTTATCTGCGTAATTACCTCTGCCAACGAAATTGGGGAGGTATATATATTCGGTCGCGTCTTTCCGTCTACCTGTCTGTGTCTGTCTGTATTTTTGTCCGTCTATCTTTCCCACTGTCCACACGATATCTCCAAAAGTACTGAATTAATTTCAATTACATTTTCTGGAAGGATGGGCAATGCGCTAAATAGAAATTAGTTACATTTTGGGGCGGATCCAGGAATTTTGTTTTGTTTGAGAGATATTTTTCCGTTCATGTATACACTCATGACTGTCCACACGATATCTCCAACAGTTCCTAATGAATTTCAATAACATTTTGTGGAACTGTGGACAATGGATTACGGAAGGAATATTTATAATTTGGCGGCGGATCAATGCAGAATTACCTCCCCACGTCGTAGTTATATGTCCACACCACATAATATTGCCTAAGTTCACGATATCTCCAAATGTTTTCAATGAATCTCAATGAAATTATGTGGAGGGTGGGCAATGGGTCACGAAAGAAGTTTATATATATAGTTATATATATATATTGAATAATCCAGAGAGTGAAACTAGTTGTACAACTCGTTGTAGATCAATAAAAAATATCATTTATATTTACATTTTAGAGCGGGTTCAATCTTCAATCGAAGCTTATGCTAAATTGGTCACTAGTTTGTGCCCGCTTGTTTTTTGAAATTACAGACCTTTTTTAAGTGATCACAGCCCAACAAAAGTATTTTTGATTGATCACCTCTTTTTCCAACTTTTTAATTGATCCCCCCCAACACAGCATATATGGGTGGCGGTAATTCATAATTTCTCTTGGAATGCTAGTTCTTTTTAAAATTTAAAAACGTCATCAATTCAATATTCACCTATTTACTATTGCTGTTCTTTGTTCCTAGTGATGAATAACGAAAAAATCCAACATATTTTAGAGTTATCCCTAGCATTGCTCTTTCCATGGCTCTCTGTGCGATTTCAAATTGTTTCTCAGTTTGTTTTGTTAATTTCCATATTTCGCATCCGAAAGTCATAGCTGGTATTATGCATTCATTGTATTCTTTGCGCTTTAAGTACATTGGCAAGGTGCTCTTCAATATGTCTGTATTCATATCAAATGCTTTCCAGCCAATCGTGATGCGTCATTTTATTCCACCTTCATGGTCTTTCTCTAACTTTATTAGCTGGCATTGGTCTTCTAGAGCCACACCCTTTATTTTTATGGTCTTTTAGGGGACTTTATCGTTGAACATTACATTTGTTATGTTCATTTTTAAACCTACTTATTTACTTTCCCTATTTAAATCACTTAGCATATTTTGTAATTCTTCCGAAGCTTCTGACGTCTTGGAAATGGCAACAGCGAATCTCAAGTGGTTCAAATATTCATGTCTAAGAGCTTAAAATACGCTCGAGCTGCGGATCATACCAGCAAACAACAGATGCTTGGACAGAAATGGCGAAATTACGAAATGTAGGGAGGGACAAGATGTTAAGAATAACTGAAGAATATATATATATATATATATATATATATCCACGCGTGTTATTAAATGAATTTTGATCTGAAATGTTCACTGTATAATGTTCGATCTATGTGATGTCTGTAGAAGTGTTGGGTTAAGTGTATTGACAAGGAAGGAGATTATGTTGAAAAATAAATATTTGTTGAGCAAAATAAATCCTTTTTTCATAGTATATATTTACGAGTGTGTGTGTGTGTGTGCACACGAGGTGCTGCCCAAAAGTTCGAGGAATCTGAAGAGCGTGTGCAAACCGAATGTAGTATGGACTTTTACTGCTACGTTTTGTGAGCAGTAACCGTTGTGAGATAGCTATATACATGCTAAGGAAAGATGACTACTTCGAATGAGATTGTGGAAACTAGTCAATTTTGTTCATGCTAAAATTCAAAAAGTTTTGGATTACATATTCTATATATAAACAAAAACGCAGAAACATAAATGTACAGACATACGCATAATCACACACATTATATATATATGAGAGAGAGAGAGAAACACACTTATATAATGGCATACACATGCTGCACACACGTGCTGCACGTTCGTAGATACTAACATCTCCATACACATATCAATTTGTTGGTCAGAGTGCGTGTGGTTCACTGTACACAATGGCATACATACACACGAACCTGCTTGCGCGAAAAACGAATTGGTTTATCCACGCACCCGCACTGCGCCCCCCTCATACACTCACGCACGGGACTCAGTTCATGGATAGATCTCACCGGGTACACCATTTAGGAATTTCGCACCATGCTTTCATGTGGGAAAATGCCTTGATCTCCAGGCTAATGGTACTGCCTCCGCTACTGAAACCACTGCCGCCACAGCCTCCTCCACCACCGTTGCTGCTGCTGCTGCTGTTGATCTTGCTGTTGCTTCTACATCTATTGTTGTAGCGGCTGCTCAGTGCGTTGTGAAGGTGGCAGGAATAGGAGCTGGTGTATTCTTAGCAGAAGCGAAATCAAAGTTGCAGGAGAAATGAAATGGTGGTGCCGTGGCAGCGGAGACGGCCTGACGGAAAACACTACATCGTGATCTAGCCAACGACTAAAGCTGGCTCTCTTGTTGTCAAGTTTAAATTGTCCATGTGATAAAAACTGGGTGGATTGGCCACTGTCTGTACAGCCAAACGAGCTAAGTGAACTTTCGTTACGGTGGCAACACGAGACAATAAGAAAGGAAACCACTGCCGTGGCAAATCCATGAATGAATGAAGACATAGTCACATCCTTGCACCGTTGCTTGAGTAGCATTGTTATCTTTTTATCGTAACTTCAACTGAAATCTCAGAAAAGACTTGAACAACAGAGAATATGGTGATGCTGCGACCGTGTTTCTTGGTTGTGAATCCATTCACTTCTTGCAAACTCGTCTTTATATCATTTATATTCATCAATTTCATGTGTGGTAAGTAACTAAGCTTTTCATCTTATTAAATCCAGTCTCTGATCTCTTTTTCGTCGTCTCTTTTCCACTCTCTTTCTCACGACGTATTATTATTTTTATTTTATACACATTTTTCCCAAAACATGTGATGTTTCTTTCTTTCTTCGTTTCTTCCTTCGTTTCTTTCTTTCTTCTTGTCTTTCTTTCTGTCTATCTGTCTTGTAAAAGTAGTCATTTATTTGAAAAAAAGAACTACTGTGGTGTTTGTTGACTGTTGAATTTTGTTACTCTCAATACAATATTTTAATTTATTTTTTCATTGATTCCTGTGAAAACTTGTCATTAGAAAATTGGATCTAAGTTTCTAAAAAATAAATACTTTGAATCAATTTTTAATTAGCAATATTTCCGCTTATTTTTTAAGCGAATAGTTACTTTGGTTTTCCTACAAGAGACCGAAATTATGGAAAAGCGCACGAAGAGTTTAGCCTCTTCGGGGCATAGGACTTGTTTTCACAGCCCGCTGGCATTTAGAGTTACACTGAATAACAACACTTACAGCTAGCCATGTGACAAAACAATACATATCAAGTGACCGTATAGAAAAGCGTGCAAAAGGTTTGCTGTTTATTCAATGCATCACTTTATTCACGTGAAAAGAGAACACGCGATTATCTTTCGACAGCATAACAACAATTTCGCTTGTAGTAGATCATGATCTCTGCTTCTTGGTGTTGAAGTTGATCAGATATGTCTTATATCCGAACTCCTATTTAATTCCCTTAACAACCAAAAACATAATCCAGGTTATCCCATTTGTTGTTTAGAACTCATTATCACTCATTAGTCGCATGGTCTTGTGGGCTTGATTTAAACTTATCTGCCATTGTTTGAAGTTAATCATAGGTTCCTTTAAAAGAATTTGAAGCTAGAAATATATTTAATTCCAGTGTAACCTATAAATCTCTAAATTATTAATCTTGCAGGAGTTACATAAACTATACCGTTCTGTTGGAAAAGACTGAAGCACGCAGTTATTTGTTTTTTTTCCAAAATCCCACGCTAAAAATTCATCTTGTGTCGAACTTTACGTTAAGTGACAATACAGAATAAATATTAACAATACAGTTCAGTTCAGTTTGTAATTATAGGTATAACCTATGCTCTATTTTTCTAAAATAATTACCACTTAAAAGATTTCTGAATACAGTAATACCTTGAATAGTGCGGTTTTGATTAGTGTGGGTTTTTATGTAGTACGGTTAAAGTATTGCTGCACAAATTAATGTAACTAGGTATAAACTGAAAAAAACCCATTACATTATAATAATACCTTGAACAGTGCGGTTTTGAACAGTACGGACAATATTGCAACGAAATAACCGTAATAATCAAGGTATACATGTAGTGTTAACTCTTATGAGGATGTGTGTCAAAATTAGCAGTTAGATATATTCTAACTATACTAGCATCGCTATATTTTATAACTTCTATTAACGACGCAATCCGTCAAGTATTTAAACCATAGTTAAATTTTGGTAATGCAACTCATTTTTATTTTGTAAAAATATCACAATTTGTTTTGATCGATATTCTACTCTGTTGTTTTACAGCGAAGTACTCGACAGTGTAGCGTGTTTCAAATAAACGATAATCGCAACACTATAAACGGAATCTTACCGAGGCTTAGTTTGTACCAGTGAACATATTTTGAATAATAGCTGTCTCTTGACAAGCTGAAGTTTAACATTTTAGTGAAAACTAACAGAAAATCTCCAAATAGAATAAAATATTTCTCTTTAAGCCAATGTTTGGGACTTCAAAAACTGTATGTGTTATTTTGTTTTTAACATTCTTTGTCTATGAAATTGTTTGACCAGATAAAGCAGTCTACAAGCAAGTACGAAATACTAATTAATAAAATAATTTCTTTCAAACTTTATACGAGTAATGTTTTTAACATCGCAAGAAAAGGCTTGGCTATCTATAAAACTGATATAAAAGTATTTAACTTATTGAATGGCGTTTTTATTTTAAGGCAACGTTATTTTAAATACATATCTACCCAGTTGAAACTCCTGGAATCTACTTATATAATGGACAGTGTGATTTTCTTAGTTATCTGTCTGTAACCATGGACTCTTCCACTTGAAAGTAAACATTTTGTTGATAGAAATATCTCCTACCCACCATTTGAAACAATGGACTCTTCCACTGTAACGATCTTTTTTTAGTTTCTTTTCTTAAAAGTTCAGGTAGTCCCCGCTTTTCGAAAGATCGCTTTACGCCATTTTTTCGCTTTTTCGAAAAAAAGGCGAAAAGCGAAAATAGCGTTCAGCTTTTGTTTTGCAGCGAGTCATTATAGAGGCAGCACATACTCTCTTCCACTCTCGTATACACCCCAGTCTCATGTACCTCCCACCACGACGATCTCCGATGACATTTTTGGGGGTCTGGGAACTCTCGAAACATTTTCCCATATAAATTGATGGTAATTGCTTCTTCGCTTTACGCCATTTCGGCTTACGAATGTCTTTTATAGGAATGCTCTCCTATCGGATAACGGGGGAGACCTGTATAGTCGTGATTTATTTGTCGCGTGGATTTACTAGTTGATTATACAGGCAAGAAGTTCAAATACGCCTCTTTTATTTTGCGAAGTTATTTCGTCGTTTGTGAATAAAAAGGAGGAAATCACGGTTCGGGTTGTTTAATTAATGAAGGCTTAAAAATAAAGTCATCATCTTTTCGAAATTGAGACGTCATTAAAATTTAAAATTGCTTTTTCCCTTTTATATAGAAATGCAATCGCTCGGCGTCATGTCCTTAGCTGAATAAAGAAGACATGATGAATCCATCCTTAATCAAATTTCTGAGTCCAAATCTTTTTTCCATGACAATAAAACAACAAATTGTCCGAAGTAAATGAATGAAAATAAAACTGTTTGGTCCATAGATCAGTTGAACGTTATTAATTTTTCAATCAATTTAGAACTTTAAATATATTTTATATTTAATTGCATCAAAGTAGTGGAACTTTGATATAACTTCCTTTGTTTACGACAAGAACGTCAAGTATTTTGTTGAATATACTTGAAATAGGCTTTTTTGACAGCAGTTAATTGCGTCATTAAGCCAGCTAGCTGTAGTTAAATTTAGTATGTCCGATATCAAAATAAAGATCATTCTCGGGTGTGACCGTCCTTTCACTTAGGCTGTTCCATGCGTTTCCTACTCTTGCCGAGAAGAGGTCTGAATTTGTAGATCATGGCTGTGTCCTCTGGTTTTACTGCAGATAGATAAGTCAGCCTTTTCTTATCAGGGCATTTTGAGCAATGAACGTCGGTACCCACTTTATGTATGTTGTTCCGGATTCTATAGACATCTAGTAGGTCAGCACGTTTTCTTCTGTATTCAAGAGTACCCAGATTAAGTTGTTTTAATCTTTCAGTGTAAGATATTGTAATGAGATATTCATTTCTTTCTTCCATCGAATTGTTTACAATCTTTATGGAGCTACGTTTATAGATATTTGCTAGATGCCATCAACATTGGCACTAGGCCGTTGAGTTTCGCTTAAAACGCATTTTTATGATAGTATTTCATATTCTTTTCTAAAATGTCATAATGTATTTATTGTTTTTACAAATATTTCATTCTCATCTAGATTCTAAATATAGAAGAAGCCACTTATTGTGATCACTTTAGGACAGGGTATTTTAGATAACAATAACTGAGTGATAACATTAAGCAAAGGACATAAAAATCGGAAATATTTACATTCATTGTTATAAACCTACATGTATTGTTATGTCATTAAATTCATTGTTATTAATATTATATTATAGAAAATTAACACGAAATTTATTTTTAATTCATGTAAATATTTTAAATTCATTTTAAATAAAGTATTTGGGATTGACTTATTTTGATAACAATAACCATTTGATAACATTATCTGTGATTGTAATAAATGGCTTCCACTGTTCCACTATTATTAACATCCATTGTAAATTTGTTTTAGAATTTTCCCCTAAAATTGCGATGATGTCGAATTTACTGTGTCTCTGCTCACGTTTTATTGGTTATGGAACCTAAACGTGTGCTACATTCACAATCATGATTTTGAATGTGCATAATCACTTCACATATTCATTTGATTTTGCTAATCATTGCCCGCCCTGAAATCGCCTTGGTAGAATTTGACGACCATTTATAGAAAAGAGATAGAAAATTACAAGCATGATGTCAAGCCTAGTGAAACAATCAGAGAATATTTATAATGATTAACCAAATGATTATTTTGTCGACTTTGCCACCTAAATGTCATCCTGAAGAAGCAAAGAGTTAACACGACATATAAATAGGAGAACATAGGATAAGGGTAATGGCAAAGTTGAGGATTTCACTTGATTTTTCGAATAGAATCCTTCATCAGGAATTCAACTTCAAAAGCAGAAAATCAGGATTGAATTTGAAAAACAAAGTGTATTGATCGCTTAAGGCATGAACGGTATTCTTTTCCCCCCTTTTTGCTATCAACCATTTTACCAGCTTTCTTTATGACACAGTAATTATATCGATTTTTCCATACATATATTTTCTATATTACACACGAATACTGCATATCATGGACTGTTATTCTCTTAAAACCTTCAAATGAAATAAAGATGAAATCGTCTGCCAGAAGAAAAATCTTGTCAGTATTAAAAATGTTCCACTGATGTTGGTAGTTTTAAATGCATAAATAATCCTGATTTTTTGTATCTGAACAGGGTTACATGGAGTGGTTCATGATTAACATACAAACTTTATCAAATCCATTATTTTAATTACATTTGACTAGTTTTTACCTTCACCATAACTTCAGTTGTTTTTATAAACTTTAAATTCGGGCCGTTGTATATAAAAACAACTGAAATTAAGACGACGGTAAAAACTAGTCAAATTTAATTAAACTAATGTATTACAATTACTTCATCCAATAATAATAATAAAGATTTATCAAATCCATATAACAATCGGAATGTCTTGCTTTGTGTCTATTATTCAAGTATCTCTAGCTTTTGTTCTTGTTCAGCTAAATATATATATATATAATTTATTTGACATAAGAAAGATATGTATATGAGCCACTTTTATCGATCCGGTTTCTTAGATTACGTATATGCAAATCAGGTATAGTGCCGATAGCGTCAAACATAGAAAAACGTTTGCTTGATTGTCGATTTCTTACAAAAACCATTATAAAATAAAATAGAGAACCTCAAATAGTACGTATTCATTGAAATGTTATTTCACATTATTCAAAATTCCAAAGTTTAATTTCTTCAGTCTATAATCCCTTAGATTACTATAGGCATGTAGACTATGTAGGTATTGCAGATTTGATAAATGCAAAACTAGCTACAAAAGAAAGGAAGTGTCTTTTGTCTTGCTTCAACATCAGTTTCATTTTCTGTCAATAATGAAATATATCACCTTACCCACATCATATTTATGGTTGTCCCTCGAATAACACTGTCACTTCACCACTGAGCAAGATCTGGCAATAGGGATTCTTTACACTATATAAGCTGAGGAAATTCCTTTTCTAAC
>VCCN01000192.1:4330226-4342542 GCA_006491835.1 Architeuthis dux | reverse complement strand
CACGGGATAATGCATTTTTCATTCGAAATTGAAGCTCAATTGTTGGATGCGGATTATACATGGTGAAATACGGTAATATATTCATATGAGCGAACACACTTATTACACTCTGTTTATTAGTTATTTACTACGCTTAATTTAGTCTGACACAAGGCTACATTAGTGGAGCATCCAGTGAAGATGGAACTCACTATACTATCGAATCGGTTCGCAAGACAAGCTTACTAACTATTGTGATACTACGATGAGATTTTCGTTATATTTTACTTCCAAACATAAATCCATGTATATTGTAACATTGATTGAACCAGGATTACCAGGTTTCCAATCCATTTGCGTTCGCGCCTGTCTCTCGTCGCTAAGAATATTGGACAAATCAATCGAGCACGTTTTTTTTTAAATTACAAATTTAAGTATCTATTGATGTTATTATTTAGTCTAGCAATTAATACTAAATTGAACACTCGGGGATCACCACTGCGGAGAACAAGCGAACTCAACAGTGGACGGACAAGAGAGCGAGGCGGAGAGCATCGATAGCGTCTTTTCCATCACAGACATCTGCATTTGCCAAGGACTGCCACTCGAGAATTGGCCTAGTCAGCCATATAATAGTCGTCAGCTGCTCATCATCAAACTGAGTAGCATTGTCTACCTAGACAGACGGAGCCATAAGCTAACAATTAATACTAAATTCAAGTCTATGGTCAATAAAGGTAGAAATAGTATGGCAAGTTTCAGCAAAGAAAAAGGCCAACAGGGGAAGAGTGGTAGACCTTGGGTGATGTCAAAATGCCGACTCGAACAATTCTCAATTCTTTTCAAAAAGGCCGGCAAACAGAGAGAAGAAAAGGCAAAAAAAGTCAACCTTACCTTGTGAAGAAGAACTCTTCAACCCTTGTGAAGAAGAAACTAGAATCGGCTTCTGATGACTTTAAGTTGCAACAAATCTTTCCATTGCGACGTTTGGTGTTGTCTGTTTGGGCCCAAACCGAAACCAAGGTCTGTTAATATTGGTGTTGAGTTCAATAACTCACTTGAATAAATTAAGAGCAAAGGGATACTCTTGGTAATAAAGTTAAGCACTGCAATTTATAGTACGTGTTTGTAGTTGGTAGTTGTTTTTTGGGACAGGAAGGGAAAGGTTTTTTTAAATACTTGTGAAGTACCGGTTTTGATGAGTCTGATTGGCTGAAACGAAAATTTACATAACCAAGGAGAAGGTAGTACCTTTCCTATAAATTTTGACAAATCGAATCCATTAGCTTTTTATGAGCTAACCACAATGTTGTTTTCTGCCCCTCTTCTCTCGACCGGAAGTTGAAAAAAAGGGGTGAGTACACTTTTTTCTGACAATTGAGAGATATTAGGATCTATAATTACACTTTCTCAAACCCTGCTTCATTGACTTTCATTAAATTATCACCTTGACCCACTGACTGTTTCTCCCTTGGCTTATATTAATAGAAATTGGGAATGCAGAAGATTGAATTAGGAAATACAGAAATACCGTTACAATTTTTGTTTGAATTTCTGAGACAAAGTGTTGTTACTATTATACATTGATTAATGCAGACCAATTTCATGTGTTGTTTTTATCCTAACGTTCCCTCCAACCTTCCTCAAGTGCCTGTTGCATTCTGTGACCATCCAGGAATGCTGTTCTCATCCCTATGACCTGTCACGTCCGGTGTCCTTCGTAGGGAATTTAAGAATACGTAACCGTCAAGTCTTCCTTATAATGTCAGACTACACCAGGGACGGATCCAGGAGGTCTTCCAGTGTCTTCTGGAAGACCCTCATAATTTATTAATACTGTTATCTGGGTGCCTTCCGAATTTTAAATCGTTTCGTCTCAACACTGACAACCTTCAAGACCCTCAGAATTTAACTTAATTTCAGTAGCTGATATGCCCTAAAACGCAATTTTAGCCAATCTTGGATACATAATTTTCACCCCCCTCCCAAAAACAACATTTGGAAGACGGTCAGTTCAACAGGCTGGATCCGCCCCTGGATTACACTACCTCACCCAGGAATTGAACTAACAACTTCCAGGGAACCATACCAGTGCTTTGATCCACTAAGACACACAGGTAATGACTTTCAGATCATTACGTCTGTTCTTTCTTTATTAATGATTCCCATATGGTGTTCATATTTGGGCATGGTTTACTGGTTGCATCATTTGAACTTAGCATATGTGCTGATTCTTTCAATCGGCTTATTTTCCAATGCTCTGTTTACGTCTATTGTTTTGATTTCGTTTTATAGGCTTTGGTACACCTCTTTCCTTTCCATACATAATCAGCCATACCTGCTTTCAAAGTCTCTCCACAGATTACAGCTCTCCGAGGGTTTTCAAGCCTTATTTTTAGGGCACGGCTAAATTGACGGTTACAAGTTTTAAAATACCTTACGAAGGACACCCGACGTGACAGGTATAGGAATGAGAACAACATACCGCTGTGGATCAAATTAAGGGTTCCGTTCGACATTAGCCGAAGGTTACATAATGGGACAAGGACCTGCGGAAGGGTGGAGGGCACAGTAACCGAAGCGTTGCGATAAAAACAACAAAAGCAATGTATAATACCTTGAGCAATCTATTTAAAAACTTCTGATATGTTATAAGAGTCGTAGAAATAACCCCTTGATGTAACAAGGGGTTATTTCTACGACTCTTATAACATATAACATATAACACTGCATTCAACGATTACATTTAATGAAACCCTTTAAACTAAATCGAACCCCATTAAACTTAGAAATCCGACCGTCATATGTGCTTTCATATATTTGTTTTCAGCTTCTTTGAGAAGACTTTTATTTGTTCGAAAATTCCGTGAGCAGCAGTTCGATATGACTGATTTCTAAACTGTCCGATTCTGAGACAAAAAGTATAGCCAGTTTTCGAGTCTAAAAGTATAGTCAGTTTTTGGGTCCAAAAGTATAGCCAGTTTTCGGGTCCAAAAGTATAGCCTGTTTTCCAGTCGTAAAAGTAAAGCCAGTTTTCGAGTCCAAAAGAATAGTCAGTTTTCGAGTCTAAAAGTATAGCCAGTTTTGGGGTCCAAAAGTATAGCCAGTTTTCGGGTCCAAAAGTATAGCCTGTTTTCCAGTCGCAAAAGTAAAGCCAGTTTTCGAGTCCAACAGTATAGCCAGTTTTCGAGTCCAAAAGTATAGCCAGTTTTCGGGTCCAAAACTATAACCAGTTTGCGGGTCCAGAAGTACAGCCAGTTTTCGAGTCCAAAAGTATAGCCAGTTTTCGAGTCCAGATGAAGGATTAACATATTTCAATGCATTTTAAGGGGTTCAAAATGGCTGCCAGCGATAACTGTTTTAGATAGATTTTCCTATCAGCAATGGATATGATATTCTATTGAGGACATAATTAGTTGAATTTATTTACCATACATTGTTTTGGGGAATTCCCATTTGGATAATACATGCATGTCATTGAAATTCAAGATGGCCGCCATGACTGGTATACAAATTGTAATTGCAATGAATTTGGGTAAACTAGTCTGCTATGGATGATCTCTGTGTCAAATCATACATTTTTCATGATGCAGAATTCGAAATTGGAACTTTAGAATTGCCCAGAAGTTTCTTTCTATCTCACAATTTAAGATGATCACCGTGTGCGTCAGATGCTGGTGTCAACACAACAACTACCTTCCTCCTTATTTTTAGTAGTTTTTAAAAAAAAATGTGTGTAAACAATAACACTGTCATGCCGGCCTTACTAAAATTGTGATTAAACAAACTAAAAAGTTGGATGAATGTAAATAGTAGTCAAAAATTAATAAAAATGGTTTACAATACGTGATTTAATAAAAAATAAAAAAAATAATCGTTTTATACTAAAACTCAGTCATTGCCGTGCCAGCTTAATACGAAAGTAAGGAATGTTAGCTTCTTTAGCGGTGATCGGTCAATTCAGTCCTTATGATGTGATCCAATGTTAACGGTTAAGTGGTCCTACTTTGCCAAAGGTTTTTCTAGACATAGTAAGGAGTAAATGTTGAAATTTTCAGCCCTCTATCTCCGTTGGAGCAGCCTGCACGCGCGACATATACATAGATAGCCAGCCAGCAAGACTGACTTGGCGCCATCCTGAAAATTATACCTTTCCAGTGGTCAAATTGTGGTAGGCCGCTGGAAAAAAAAACTATGGGGAATAATGAACGAGTAATGGGCATTTTAAAGATTTGGCGGCACGTTGGACGCCGTCTTGGAAATTACACTTTTCCAGTGGTCAAACTGGTAGACTGGTATGTTATAAAGCATACCTGATACTACAGAAATCCGTTGAGAAACCTATTTTGAAGTCTACCAAAGTCTGAGCACTGGAAATGTGTAATTTTCAAGATGGCGTCCAAGATGGCCACCAAATTCTTAAAATGCCCATTACTCCTCCATTATTCAGTTTTCCTAACGGTTTTCCAGAGTACCAGCTGTGTCCAATAACATACTAAAAGTATACCACAGTCTGACCAACGGAAAAGTGTAAGTTTAAAGATGACGTCCAAGATGGCCGCCAAATACGTAGAATGATCATTACTTCTTCATAATTCATCCTAGATTTTCTAACGATTTAATGGAGTACCAGGTGTGCCCAATACATTTGGCGGCCATCTGGGACGCCATATTTAAAATTACACCTATCCAGTGGTCAGACTTTGGTATACTTTTAGTATGTTATTGAGCACACCCGATACTACAAACCGTTCAGAAAACCTATGTAGCAATTCATGGGAAGGGGGTCAAATTCGACTAAATGGGAATAATGAACGAGTAAAGGGCATTTTAAAGATTTGGCGGCACGTTGGACGCCATCGTGAAAATTACGCCTTTCCAGTGGTCAAACTGTGGTAGACCTTTGATATAAAGCATACCTGATACTACAGAAATCCGTTGAGAAACCTTTTGTTGTAATTTTGGTGGTGGGTAGGGGGGTTATTTTCGTAAATGCAGCCAACTAATTTGGCAGTCAACTTCGCTACTGCAAATTACCGTTAAAAACGTGTCTAGAGGGAATAATGAACGAGTAATGGGCATTTTTAAGATTTGGCACACCTGATACCACAACCGTTGAGAAACCTTTTGTTGTTCTCCCATAAATGCACTCCACTAATCACTTAATTGATGAAAAACAACCCCAAAGGCTGAATTATAATTGATGCAATTCATGTATGTACAAATGTATCCTTGTTATTGTACTTGTACTATTTGTAAAGTGTTGGGGGCCTGCTCCATTGGGGGGCCCGGGATGCATTTTCAAATAGTCCCCTCCTTCCACACCCTCAGCTACGCCTCTGGTCTCAGTTCCTCTGACTCAAGTAAGTATATAACAACAAACATTTAACATTTGAATTACATTCGTCGTTTCATTCTTTAGTAAATTGCCGTCAGGCTGATTGGAAGGGTCGTACTTAAGGCAGAGCAAATAGTACAGCTGCACAGGGCCCCAAGATTTTAGCCCCCTCCCTGCCAAAAGAAAATCTTAAAAAATCTTCCTGGTATTTGGACCGTTTCCTCTCGCTGGATTCCACCATGCGGTCCTCCCAGGGAACTAAATAATAATAAATAATTATTTAATTCTTTAAAATAGCCGGGTTTCAGACGTTACCGAGTTTGAGACGTCTGACTTTGAGACACTCCACCTGTACTAGATATGGTGTAGAACAGTGGTTCTCAACGTGGTTTGTTTCAATACGGCGTTGAGGTGACTAAGGACATTAAGGGGATGTTTGAGCTTCTAGAGGGGGCTTTGAGATTCCATAAACATCTATGATTCCGATTTACAAATTGCTATTGTTAAGTAGTATCTGCTTAGAAATTCATTGTTGTACTTACCATAACATTTTCCTTAATAAAAACTTTGAACTGAATGTTGATGTTTTTCTTTATAATGATATGCTACCACATGTCCCTAAAAATCTGCGTTGAATACTTCTCATATTTAAACTACAGGGGGCGTTGACAGGTAGCTAGGTGTCATACGGGGGCATTGGACTGAAAAAGGTTGAGAAACACTGGTGTAGAAGAAATCGAGAGGAAGAGGTGGCAGAATGATTATAGATTTGAGCCTCACCTAACAATGTGGCTTTCATGGCTGAATTGGTTAAGGTATCGTCCATGTAAGAAGAACTCCTGAGGTATGGAATATGAGTTCAAGTACCGCCAAGAAAAAGTAAAATATCTCAACTAAACTTGTTTGAGGCTTTATCATTTTACATAGAGATAGATTATTGGCCCTTAAATGACTTTACGTTAAATTAAACATCATCATTTTATGAATTATAGTTTTGATTCGTTTGAACATAATAGCCAAATACAAAAATGGAATGGCTATCAAGAAATGTGATGCACTGAGGCCAATCAATGTTAAATTCGGTCTTGATGATGGTAAGATGAAATACGAACTAGCATTCCAAGGGGAATTGTGAATCACTGTCACCCATATATGCTGCGTTGGGGGTGATCAATTAAAAACAAACTAGTGACCAATTTAGCATAAACTTCCCTCTCTCTAAAAACCTATTTAGCGGTGTGTGTGTGTGGGGGGGGGTTAAAGCATTACCCCCTACTCATTGAGGGGAGTGTGTGTGCAAAATTTCAAGTTTCTACTATGAACGGTTAGGGCTGGGCGAAGTCCGGATACATAGATACATATAAATGTCAGAACATATGAATAACTTAAACCCAGCAATAAACCAGTGTTGTTTGTAGCAGTGATTAACAATATGCTGAAAAACGGGAAGTAACGCGTGTATGTTAAAATATCCGTTATTGTTTAGACTTTACGGAGCAGGTTGAGAGATATGTGTTATATTCACGCATTTCCGGTGGAAATGGCACATGTATTTGTTTCAACTTTCTAAAACTACCTTTTTGGGCGCCAAAAAGGGGTTTTATGGTCCCAGCGTTATTATATGAGAATGTCACCACAGTACCCTAATTGATATCAGAAACCTATTCATATGTGGTTTTCAATACTTTGTGAGATTTTCTGTAACTTTATTGCTTATCATACCTGTCAAATTTCACGCATTTTGATACGTTTTCACGGTCTCACGCATTAATGGAAAATTCTCACACATTTTATAAAAAGTGTAAAATTCTCACGCATTTTATGAAATGTGAGAAATTTTATAAAAAGAACATTTTTATAAAACTGAATCTTTTGGTTAGTGATTTTAACCAATTAAACGTGCCCGGAAATGCTGCCGCAGGACTGTGATTTGCTGCGGATCCCCTATCAGCCGCACGCGGAAAGGGTCTATTCATTCTATTCGCACACATGCTAGGAGTAACATCGCAAGTTCAACAATGAGTATCGAAATATTTACACCGCCTGTCCGCCAAAGAAATTGAGATTGAATGAATCTATGACTTCCAGTGTCACCACTGTCACCACGCGAAAGTTTACTAGGGCTGCCAAATTTAGACCAGTTTCCTTTACGCGATTGATCTTCCGTAGCAGAAATCGCCAATGGTTGAATCACCGAAAATGTACCAGTCTCCTGTTTCGAAAGATGGCCGTTTTTTTTAAATTGACGTAGTTGAAATTCTAGTAACATATTTTTGAGGCTCGTGTTCTACATAAAAATTGTTCTCACAGGAGTGAGGTGGGGGGCTCAAAGAAGATGTAAATAGCAAGTTGAATTTTATTTAGTGTATTTTATTCAGTATATTCACAAAAAATACCTTTTCCTTCTAGGTAATACGCGCAGAAACAAAAGTAGCATTACTTCTCGCAGAGAACAACATCCAGATGACATTTGCCGACAAGTTGAGTGACGTATTCAAAGATATTTTCCCTGATAGCACAATTGTCAAGGAGTATGGATCAAAAAGAATAAGATTACTTCTCATTGTCAACGGGTGGATCGAATGATACTGGCATTGAGAAAATGAACCCGCTCACTGTCCACCTCTATGATACGAACAAAAACTGCATTGTAACACACTTTTTGGACCTGTGCTGCACATCTGGGGCAGACTGTGTCAGAGCCAGCACCATCTTTAATAAGATAGAAAACAAAATGAGACAATTTGATATGCCATGGAATAACTGTGTGAATTTGGGAGCACACAACTCCATCCTATCCAGAGTACGGGATAAAAAAACCTATCCTTTTATTTCATGGGCTGCCCATGTCACATCATCCACAACACTGCACATAAAGGGACTGTGGCATTCACATCTGTCACAGGGTTTGATGTGGAAGATTTCTGCATTGATATCTTCTTTTACTTTGATAAAAGCACCAAAAGGAAATGTATTCTGAAATAATACAATGAATTTCCTGGTCAGGAGGATAGGAAGATCCTGAAACACATCAATGTCAATTGGCTTAGCCTGGAACAAGCTGTTGACCGGAGGGCTCAGGAGTTACTTCCACAGTAAAGATGAATCCTGTTCGAGATTTCAATGGCTAAGGAAACATTTTGAAATCCCAATGACAGAGGTGTATCTCTACTTTTACAAATCCATTTTGCCAGCATTCACAACTACAAATCGCTTTTTTCAGTGGGAAGACCCTGTATATATCTGGTCCATGACCAGCTACAGAAATTCATGAAACAGACAATGGGTGAATTTGTTGCACCAGATGCCATCAAGTCAACAGGTGATGTGACAAAAGTTGACATCACAAAGAACAAAGAGAAAACAGCGATGTTCATTGGCATTGTAACTAGGCCAACATGAACTATTAGATGAGGGTGATATTACCGAAAATGAACAGGACAAGTTTCTGGGTGCTGTTCTCCAGTTCTATTGTTCAGTCATTAAATATGGCATAAAAAAATTACCCCTGAACGATAATGTGCTGAGACACTCAGTATTTGTCAACTTCTCCATTCGAGAGAAGTGTGAATTTACGGTTGTTGAATCTTTTATTGAACGATTCAAACTGAACTTCAGTTTCAATGATTTGAATAAATTGCAAGAGGAAATTCTAGAGTATCAACTCCTTAATGAAAATGATATACACCAAGTCAGTTTGGGATGACGCTTGTGTGGTTGAGAAGGAAGATGTTGAGGAATTTAAAAAATACCATCGAATAGATGTGATATGAGGTTATATATCCACAATGAAAGCTGCAGATGGGCAGCTTATGTTCAAGAGACTATTCAAAGCTGCAAAAAATTGTGTTGGTATTACCCCATTCGAATGCTGGAGAAGAGAGAGTGTTTAGTTTGTCAATGAAAGAAACATTATCCTCCATACTAACGGTAGAATTGGCAGATGTCGATGCTGTGAAATTCAAACCCACCAGCGTTCTTTAAAAAAAGAAAAGAAAGTGCCACATGGGACTACAACAGACTGCATATGAAAAAGTAAAATATCTCCTGTAATAAATTGTCTTCTTAACAATTGTTGGTTGTTTATTTGTGTTGTATAGCGGGTGAATGTCCTGGACTTGGAAACTCGAAGACTTGCTTGTAAAAATATCTGGACATATTTTTATTTCAGAGTATACATCTTTGTCGGCCGGAACGTGAAGAGTGGGAGAGAGATAAGGAGAACCGTCAGTCTGTCCTCAACAGGGACAGCGGTCTCGGGCTTTCCGGCTCCGCTGATGTCTGTCTCTTCTTTGAGTGTCGAGTTTTCTGTCCGCCCTCGAGTTTTCTATTCGGGTCTGCTTTATAGGTTTCTCTAACGCCTACGCAGGTGTCATTCACATCCTGTTTGTTGGACACCTACGCAATATACCTATTTCCTAAGGTGACCGGGGTCACTTACATTTCCGCACAGATGTCTGACCCAGGAATAACCTTTTCGTGGTAGGATATCATAACATTTGTATGTATTCAGTATATTTACAGAACTTAGAAACTCACATTATTTTGACAGATCACATACAGAACTTTTGAAACACGTTTGAAGCCTCCCGCCCCACCTCCTTTTCCGGGCGGGTACGATTCTCACTCATTTTCAACATTGAAACTTGACAGGTATGGTTTTATAATAAAAACTAACAATGGCCTGCGCATTTTTACGCGTTTTTTCAAGTTTTCCGTCCGTGTATTCTAGTAGTCCGTGTAATAGGGGATCGATTTCAGCAAGCAGGAGAGATATGCGAGTCTAAGATACAAGATACAAATCCTATATACAGGGGCGTAACAGGAGATTTAGGACCCGGGCGGGGGGGGAGTCTAGACTCCTTGAGAGCCCCCTTCCAACATTTAATGCAGTGGTTCCCAACCTGCGGGTGGTGCTTAAACCTGACGGTTGTATAATGTATAGTAGAAATTGCAGTAGGTGAACTACTCTCCACAAAGCTTTTTTGGGGGTCTCCTCTATTGGGGGCCGGGACGGGGCAATTTAAAATCGCTCAGCAACCCCTCCCAGAGCTACGCCCCATATCTATATAAATCAAGGTTTTCTGTTTATATACTACTTTTGGTGTGAAATTCCTGATATTAAGTTTTGAAAAATTAAATTGAGATACAACTGCCGCCTCTATTTTTTCTGGCTACTGACAGGCAATGCATGTTGAAATGTGTCGGGCATTTGTTCAATGCACAAAGCAACATACAAAGGCAAGATTTCAGTTTGGTCAATTCACCTAATGCAGACATTTTCGATATCATGAAGCAATCGTAGTTGAACTCAGGTTGGTTTTTGCGAAGAGTCGCCGATTCGTATTTTTAATCGCCGACCGAGACGTTAGTACTCGTGTTGCTACGACTCTACTCTCAATCTCTGCAAAAGGTATTGCGTCATATGACCATAATATAATCGAAATTTTATTTTATTTAATTTATTCAAAACAAGGATAACTACAAACCTTTTTTTACCAAAAAAGTGGTTAAGAAAGTCAAATATTCGAAAATAAATAGAAAAAACTTTTCGCAAGTAATTTTTGGTACTTTCCAATCCATAATAATAAGTTATTTACCCTCCCATTTTTTTAATCAAACTACCCATTCGTGAAACAATATGTTAGATATACTTAACGCACAATAAATTAAGAAAAAATCTACAAAGCAAACAATATTTTATTTTAATACAAAACTATATTAGCAATTTTCCAATTCAATGGCTGTTTACATTTTATTGTAACTTTCATTATAGAAAAGACATCAATGTGATAGTTTTAGATCCAGAAATGAGGCAAAAATAATATAAAAACATCTAAATTGTCCTGTAATGTAAAAATGTGAAATATGCATTCGACAAGTTACAGTCGGTCGGCGACAAATTTGTCGGCGACTGGATTGAAAGAATCACCGATTTGACGAAATCCAGTCGGCGACCGTTCGTAAGTGCGACCTGAGCTTAGCTTTAAAGTCAGCTAGGGGGCTAACGCATGGAAGACAGGTTACAGAGGGTTCCGTAGTGAGTAGGCTCCTTACCATATTTTGTTCCAATCTGTGGCTAACTAGAACATCTTGCAGGGTCTACTCCACGTCTTCGACACAGCATAAAGCTATGCAGATGTTGGGAAGTGTAATAACTTCATTAATAAGAATTAACACTGCAGGAGATGCAGATGTTCTCGTTGTTTCGACAGCATTAGAAGCTGCAACTCATAACGCTGACCCTGTAATTGTCGTGGGTAACGATACAGATCTTCAGTGTATGTTTGTGGAGAGAGTGAGACTAGTAATGTTTACGTTCAGCTAGACACTGGCGATCCCTCAGAAATGTATAATGTCAGGGATGCTCAGAAGAACGTTACGACTGCTCAACGCAGGGTTCTTTATGTTGTCCATTGTCTTACGGATTGCGATACTTGCTCAGCTCCCTTTAATAAATGAAAAATAAATGCCTGGAACTTTTTTAAGAAGATGAAATTGCATGAACTTCTGGTATTTTATGAGGAGAATTCTAGCCACTCTCAATACAGACTGCTGGTGAGCGTTTTCTTCTTAAGTCATATGGATGTCCTGCCACTTCAACAGTGTCTCGCCAAATTAAGTCTGACATCGACATTTAAGCTGGAATCTATTCCTCCAACATCTGAAGCAGCTGTTCAACACTCTTACAGGGCCTTGATACGGATCCCACTCAATGGGGTTGGGAGAGAATGGAGAGTTACCCGTGTCCTGTCATGACAACGAAGCCACCTGCACCAGATATACTGCTGAATATGATCTCATGTGGGCGTAAGACCGGATGTGGGGTAAGCTGTGGCTGCAGAAAGATGGGTATAAATGCAGTACCATGTGCAGTTTCTGCTTAGGACAAACCTTCACCACCATACCACGGGAATTGGATACCAGCGAGCAAACTGAAGAGCCTGGTGAAATTGACGCAGCTGACGAGGGTGATGTCAATGAGCAGGAGGAAGACCT
>VCCN01000192.1:4308579-4326078 GCA_006491835.1 Architeuthis dux | reverse complement strand
TGTGTGTGTGTGTGTCAAAAAACATGACAGACCGTGGAACAGAATGTTGGACACGAGATGTGAGCTAGACTCAGGACTAAATGACTTCCTCTTGTGTTGACCTACATTACCACCCAGATTCCAGTTACAGCAGCTCATTTGGTACGTCTTGACAAAGTGGCGAGAGTGGGTGCGAAAACGATAGTCAGCCAGTGATATGAACTTTATTGGTTTAAATCGATTATCGACATTTTTAGTTCGATGTTTTAGTGTCTGTAATGCTTTGCATAAAGTGCCAATAGATAGTGATTAATCGGTCATCTTTTCTAAAGGAAATCTTTACAATCCAGTTCATGAAATCAAGTGCCTTTGCCAAAATCCCCATACCTCCTTTTAACAGTATATCTCACCAAGATCTTCCACTTCAGGGATACGTGAAGAAATTGAGAGGTCGGATCGGTGAAGGTCGCAGAAGAAAACTGATTTCTAATTTAAAAAAAAGGCTTCGTGAGTAGATTTATGCCTGAAAAATCTAAAAGCTCAATATTAATTAATTTCCAATTTCTTCGTCACAGCTGGCTGATTCTGCTAGCGTCTGATGCAGATAATCTTTCATTAACCAAAAGTTTCTACAAACTAGCAAATCAAGAGGAATTGTTATTCATTGTAGATTTTTACGCCAGTGAAATTATACGCCGCCTTTCAAACTAATCAAAATTCGTCGGAACTCCCCATATATATATTTTTTTAAAAATTATGTTAAATTGTTCAATATGAAATTGCAGATTTATTTGAACAAAAGTAAACTTGAAAAAATCATAGAATAAAATCATTTCTAATCAAAATATTCCCCCTCGGCCTATATATATATTGGTAGCAAGTTATCAGTTCTCTTTCTTTAGAATTCTTCATGTAAATTCATTGAAGGCTTAACTCAAATTTGACACTGATTAGGTTTGGCTTGCAAGGGAGTGGCCTAGATGATTGAAAAATGGTGATCTGTAGGAGAGAGGTCAGGTGAACAGGCAAGTCTCTATTTTCTGAAAATTTGCACTTTTGATTTTAATCAATTTTGGGATCCGTATTCAATGGTACAAGGCTTTTTCCCCGTGCTAATCGCTCGTGAATTATTTGAAATGATCCCAATCCATACATTTTCCACTATTGATTGATAGTTTTCAGGGGCGGATCCAGGGGGTCTTCCAGCGTCTTCTAGAAGAAAATCTTTATTTATATACTGTTTTCAGAGCGTCTTCTGAGTTTTAAATCTTTCGTCTCAATACATTCAAGACCCTCAGAATTTTTCCGAATATTTTTATTTATCTTAATTTCAGTAGCTGATATGCCCTGAAACGCAATTTTAGCCATCTTGAATACATAATTTTCAAACAAAAATCCAACGATCAGCGCCATTTTAACGCATTTTAGGGGCATTTCTTAGCAAGTTTTAGCCATTTTTAAAGTCTAATATAGCCGTTTTTAGCAATTTAAATGGTCATAAAATGGTTAACAATTTTTTAGTGCATTTTGGGGGTTTTGACCCCTTTTTGAGGTTGATTTAGCATGAAAAGATTATTTGCGTTGGCAACACTGCCTTGGACGCCCAAAAACCTTTTGACCTGGCTCCGCCGCTGATTGAGAGGTTCATTTGTCAAGTCTACTTACCTAGAACAGAGATTTCAAACATGGGTTTGCTCTGTTGGTACAAATCCACCAAAACATCTTCCCCCAACAAGATCAGCTCCAGCACCATACATTTTAATCTCGTTTTGGATGAGAGATGACAGAGCACAATTACATTCCAGTTATGTGTATCCTTCTTGTGAACTAGAATCAGTCATTCAGTTAGTAAGATGCTCCTGTCTCAAAGAACGATGTGCTGTGCATTGATGTACATACCTGTGTTAGTCTGGTGGTGACGATGACGATGATGAAACTGACCACTGCGACTTTGATAATGAGTTTTTAAAACATCAATTGTACATGTTTCAGCTCAATACATAGCATATTCCAATGTGAAAATGCATAATCCCCATGTTTAATGATTCAATAATCGGGTGGCCGACTATTGAGCATGAGACTACTGAGCGGCGACGACTGAGCGGGGGCAATTGAGCGTGTGTACAATTGAGCATGAGAGACTTATGTATATTAAGGCTCTACCCCAGGGAGGACAATTGACGGATCTATATTATACATTCAAATAGTTTTTCGGACGATTGAACTCCTTCTTGTTGCTTGTGTTGTTAACACGACATTTCGGCCAATTCATTCTTCGGCCTTATCCAGGTATAATATTCGAATGTGATGGTGTTAAACAGAAGGTTTTTACTCCAATGGAGGCAACACTTAAAACGTAGGATTCGGGTGTTTGTTTTTTTATCCTTGCCTTTTCAGGTTTGGATTTCCGTACCATGTCCCTGTTGAGTAGCGGAAGCCACATCGGGTTGAACACCGCACTCCGCGGACCAGGCCCACTCTGGACAGTTTCGAAGTGTGTGTGAGCCACCGAAACTGACCTTGATGGCATGGCAATAACAAATCCTTTCTATACTTTCTGCTACTCCTCTCGTGTAAGGAATGTGTACCCTAAAACATTAATTTATAGGTATTTCAGGATTTTACAAGGAAGTGTCAAGTATACTTTATAGACAAAATTGTAGATTTAATTCATGAAGGAGATATATACATATATATATCGTTAGAAAGGGAATACTATCTGCTTTCCAACGATGTATGTATCCAATTTGTATCTCTTGGGCTTAAAGAGTTACAGCCGAAAAGTTAATATTCAGCATTTTATGAGAAAACCGTACACAGTTCACGTTTTCGACTGTAACCTTTTAAGCCCAAGAGATACAGGTTGACAAGATATACCGTTGAAATGCTGAGGGATTTCTCTTTCTAACGATATATATATGTATATACCTACAACCATACACATTGAACTTGAACTGTGTACTCGAAATCTTCTCGTAAGATGCTGAAAACCTTGCTTCACTTTTGGGGCCCTAACCAACAGATACAAATTGGGAACATACACTGCTGGATAGCTGATGAAATTCTCTTTTTAATGATATATATATGCATATAACCCCATTAAGAATTAAATCCACAATCCATAGAATCTGGACTATAAAGTTAAAATTTCCCTGTAAAACGCTAAATACCTAGCAGCACATTTTGGGCTGTGACTTTTTAAGCCCAACAGATACAAATTGGGAACATACACTACTGGAAAGCTGGTAGAACTCTCTTTCTAACGATATAAATATGTATATACCCCCAACAGAAATAAATTCCACAATCCATAGATTTGGACTGTGTACTTCATAAGTAAAATGCTGAGTACTTAGCTTCACGTTTTGGACTGTGACTTTTTAATCCCAACAGATACACATTGGGTAACATACACCGTTGGGAAGCTGATAAAACTTCCTTTCTAACGATATATACATGTATATACCTCCATCAAAAACTAATTCTACGATCCATAGAATCTGGTTTAACTAAGGGAGACAATTGAGAAATGTAATAATATACATTAGTCTAAATTGTTTTTTTTTATTTTCCAGGTTTCATTATAATTATTTCCATTGATTCTTAACTAATACATCAAGGATTTATTAACTTCACATATCAAGAGATTACTGTATAGTGAATCCTTGATTATTATGGCTGTGAGCTTCAAAAATGTATTCATCCTTTATACATGTACTGCAAAGTATATTCATATGCATACACACTGCAGAGATAATAATCTATCCTAGACATGAAAGTAAATACATTTTGTAACTCTGGATCATAAGTAAAATAACTACTTGTGGGTTTCTTTCTGTCAGTAACTTACTCTAAGTATAGTACTTAGCAAACCTGATTTACATAACAATAACAAATATAAAAACAGGTTTGGTTAGTCACTCAGTAGAAACCACCATGTGACCAATGTCATATTGGGGTGATCAATAAAAAAAATTGGGACTTCTTTCACCTTTTGTTGGGCAGGGATCACTAAAAAAGTCTGAATATTCAAAAAAAAACCAAGTGGACACAAACAAACGGATCAATTTAGCATAACCCTACAATCTAAATTGAACACCCCCAGTGGTGGGTTTAAAAAAAAAGTTTCAGCCCTCTAGCTCCATTGGTGCGGCATAATACATACATAGCCAATCAGCCAGCCGGACCAACACAAAAACTGAAGAAACCTATTTTGATAGTTTTGGTTGACAGTTTCTAATAACTGAATAAAAATATTTCCTCTTTTTTTAAAAAGAATTGAAAGCTAATATGATATTAATTTACGCACAGAGGATTATTTTAATAATTTGATATAAAATTGAAAACCCTGAGGCAATATATTAGGTATGAACAAAATGAATAAAAACGAAAATAAATTGCAAGCGTGTAAGCGTGTAAGCGTGTAAGCGACACCTGATTTTTTAAATATATGTTAGACAATGCAACATTTAGAACATTTTAGAACATCTTTATTTTAGTGTGAAAAAAAAAAGTATACAATTTGTATATACAAGCACACAGCATAACAATCATATTTACACAATATCTAGGCCCTTAAACTTTTGCAGTGGTATAATAAACATCCTAATTCTTCTTAAAATCATTTGCATCTGTTGATAGCACTACAAATTCTGGTAATCTATTCCAAAGTCATACTACTCTATTGCTAAAAAAGAAATTTTTGCTATTCAATCTACTTCTATTTGCTTCTACCATATATGTGTGGCCTCTCAGTCCCTTGTACCCCTTTCTAGTAGTACACATATATTTGAGTGGAAAAAATAAACAAGTGATTAAAATGCACCACAGCTGTGCCGTGCAAAAGAAATGGATGTTGTCATCTGCATCTCCCATAATTTCAAATAGTGGTCAATTTACATGAACAAAAAACAGAATAAAATATATGAAAAATACGGCCTGCAAATATTTTTTCATCATTTCGCTATATTGTTATAATATTTTTATATAAGTTTCAGTCAAACCACGATATAGTTAGAAGAAAAAATATACATTTAAAAAATTTTTTAAATATCAGAATAAATCGATAGAAATGATGAAAAACCTTTTTAAAAAAACATATTGAGTGAAAAAAAAGTTTTTTTCACAGATCAAATTTCCTGTATTTTTGATCCCAAAGTAAGAGTTCCATTCCAGCTGTTCCAGGATATTATTCTAAAAATGGTAAACATAATTAGTATCTCAAGGGATATATCTGTGAAATGTGTAAAAATCAACGAAAGCACGATTATATAAAATAAATAAATCATCAAATTAATAAAAGGTGGGGTAGAAATCATATGAAAATGAATTCTTCTTCTCCGAATTTGGAATGGAAAATTATTTTTTTTTAAATTCGATCTTTAATAAATAAGTATTGGAAATTTTATTAAAATCGAATAATATGCTGATTTTTGCTAGATTTTTTAAATTTCTCATGAATCGATTTCACACTGAAATGTTCGTCCATTTTGTATATATATAGTTCTAAATCAGTGTTGCCAACTCAAAAAATATTTTTGCACTAGTTTGACTGCCAAAAAGCGCTAAAAAAGTGCTAAATTTTTTAAAATTGTCAAAACTGGCCAAAAAACACCAAAAAGACACTCCAAAACAAGAAGTGTGCTAAATCTAGCGCGAAACATGCTAAATTCGTAACACATTTCTGAATATGTATCTATACACAAAGATGAAATTTGCTTCATTATTTGTGAAAAAACTATATAATTTATTTGATATTGGTACATGTTAGGTGGAGTGGTGGTGGGGAAGACAAAGAAAATATTTATGTATTTATTCCATGACCCCTAGACTGAATATAAGTAAATGTCGCTTTCAATTACTTTTATGAAAATAAAACATTATAAGCCCATGTAAGAGAAACTCATATGTAAGAACTATTGGGTAGAAAAAAATCTATAAAGCATATATTATCTTCACTTGTATTCACTTAAGTTTTATAAATATGACAGGTCTGGTTAGTCACTCAATAGAAACCGTCACGTGACCAGCATCTTTTGGCAGCATGCTGTGTTGGGGGTGATCATTTAAAAAATTGGAAAAAAGGGGTGATTAATGAATAAGTTACTTCTCTCTCCTTTTGTTGGGCAGTGATCACTAAAAAAAGTCTGAATTTTCCCAAAACAAGCTTGAATGCTGCAGGACACAAACTAAGGAACCAATTTAGCATAAACTTATATTGCAACTTGCCCCCCCACCTGAAAAACTATTTAGCGAAGGAATTTTAAAAAATCAACAACCATTTTTTTTTTTTTTTAATAAGGATTAAATGTTGACATTTTCAGCCATCTTGCTCCACTGGTGCAGCCTGTATGCATAATACATAGATAGCCAGCCAGACTGACTTCAAAACTGAACAAACCTATGTTGACAGTTTTGGTGACAGTTTTGCTTGACGGTTTCTAACTGGACTTGAATAAGTGCAGGCAATTTATATTTAAGAAAGATTTATTGATTGCTTCAAGTCAATCATTTAAATTTTGCAGACATTACATATATAGGGGAAACCGGTGCATAGTGGATAAGAATAAATCAATTGTAGAAAGAAGCTAATGTTATTAATATATTTGGGTAAAAAAAAAGAAAAGAAAGATCAACTCTGTTTGCTGTGAAATAGGTTATATGAAGATAAGATAGTAATATCTCTCTAAGTTAGCAGCTGGCAGGTACTTGTTTTTATTATTATTTCTGATCCACTGTGCCCCAGCTCTAGTACACAGTGAATCACCCCCAGCCCCGAACAGTGAATCAACATAAGATTGAATGATTCAAAGAAGTCCCAGAGTGAAATCAACTACACATTTTATTAAAGTATTGTTGAATTGTAGACTATATTACGAAAGGTGATCATAAAATCTCTCAAACATTCATTGGTAAAAGTTAGGCACACTAAAGGAAGCATTTAATGCAAAATCACATTCACATATTCCCAAAAGCAATTTAAGAAAATATAAAAGAATGATACAAAAGTAAAATTAAAATTTTCTTTTCTTAGCAAACTACCTGAAATGAATTGACAGGATCAATTTTAATTAAAAGAATTAGCTCAGTCCCAGAAGTGATCCACTGTTCCTCGATTCACTGTGCCCCACACATACCACTGAGAAAGATAACTTTAGATCTCTAAAAAGGGCAAACACAGTGATTGCAGTTTGGACAAAAAATAATTCTAACACAATATTAATTTCACCTCATATAGCACAATTAGAAAATTCTGAATAGTTGTGGCTCTATAATGAAAGTAAGAGAACCTCTGAATATTACTTTTGGCTTAAAATTAGGTCCCTTAGCTTGCACACTGTCACAAAATAAGATAGTGGATGTGTTGACTTGAGAAAAGGAGGTAGTAGCCATCCTGTTGTGCATTCACATTTCCAAAGAATCATAATGATTCATTGTGCCCCATGATCTACTGTGCCCCGGTTTCCCCTACCTGAGAATTTTGTAATAAAATGAATTCATCAGTTAGCATAAATTTTACTTACCAGTGATTGAGATCATTGTATCTTATTAAAAGTTTCAACAAAATAATATTATCTGTTTTTTTACAAATCTAGATATGTTCATATTTATTCCTCTGTTATATTCTTACTACTGTTATTTAATCATAGTAACTTATTAGAAACTGTCAACCAAACCTGTCACCAAAACTGTCATCAAAACAGTCAACATAGCTTTCTTCAGTTTTCAAGTCGGTCGGTCTGGCTGGCTAGCTGTCTATCTATGTATCATGCACACAGGATGCACCAATAGAGCGGGAGGGCTGAAAATTTCAACATTTACTCCTTATTTTGTCTAGAAAGAAAGTGTTATTTTTTTTGGGGGGGGGAGGGTTTTAGTGGGGTTCAATTTACAATGTAAGTTTATGCTAAATTGGTCCCTTAGTTTGTGCATGGCAATGTTCACACAAAATTCGGACTTTCTAGTGATCACTGTCCAATGAAAGGCGAGTGAAGTAATTTATTCATTGCTCACCCTTTTTCAAATGTTTTAACTGATCATCCCCAATGCTGTCAAAAGACGTTGGTCACGTGACGTTTTCTCTTCAGTGACTAACCAGACCTGTTTGATTTGATTTTTGAAACATAAAAATCATCCTGTGATGCAAGATGTATTGTTCTTTTAAATTTCACGTAACAAGTTATAGTTATCCATATGTATTTAACAAACTCTCAAATAAATAAGAAAAATGATTCAATAATTTTGACAAAAATTAAACTTAACGATATTTTAGATACAAACAAAAACTGGAATATCAAAATTAAGCCGGAAGTGTACCTTCAAACAGGAAGCTTCTTGAATTATTTCCCTTGTTGTCTCGTATACGGCAGTTGTTAGTAATTTTTATTTCGTGCCGTGATCATCTCTTGAACGTGACGTTTGTATATATACCTATATATATTATTTTTGGCAGTTCAATTTTGTTCATTTAAATTGCCCTTGAAATTAAGCCACTGATCGTTGAAGGTAAATTGATCATACTTTAATAGTATCAAAAGCTTTTCACAGTATCTATCATACCACGAATCGCTCGCTCTTTCTCTGTATGTTGCATATTTTATGTTCGTTTGTATTGTCTTTTCATTTCAAATATTGGAGATATTTTATTTAGCCTACTCTATGTCTTCCAGAGCTTCAAGTTGAGCGAATGTACAATCTGTTCTTATCCTGCTAAAATAAATCTTGTATTTTTATGGATAAAAATGTATTTAAAATATTCCCATGATAATTACTGTAGTAAGCCCTGTTTTTCTTCTGTGACGATACCAACTTCGGTATGTTTTAAGTGCTGTTTATATTGTTATTGTTCTCTTATTCAAAGAAATACGCAATGATTATTTTAATATTTATAATTTCAACATAACTTATAAAATATAAAGGGCCTATCGTGTTTCACTTATTGCATGCTTCAAAAAATTAAATCTTATTTTCCCCCTTCCTGCCACCCATACAATAAGATATGTTGCATCATGGCCAAGTAGTAAAGGCAGTTCTTCGGAAGACGAACAAGACGAATTGCATAACAAGAGACGTCACGTTACACGGTCTACTTCCTTTCATTTTCATTCAATCAAAACACTCCATTCTTTAACCCGAAGTAAACTGTTTCCTAGGGTACATAGACAAAGCTTGTATATGGTAGAGAATCGATTGTAAATCTTAAATCAAATGTTACAAAACTACAATAATCTTTTTGGAGAGTATGTTTCTGATATTTTGGTGATTTTCTTCTTGGTTTTTGTTACAAATGGATCGTTTTCGAGATATGCACTCCTAACGTACTTATAAATCCAATTCTAACTCTGAACTTTAAGAACAAACATTTTTGACCCAAAAGAAAGATAAACCGATTCCCAACATAAATCATAAAACTGTTTTATTTTTTTCACATATGTTCTTCTTAACTTCAAAGTGAAACAGAAATAATACACCGATTGAATTCTGTTTTTTGTTGCATTTTATGATTTTTATCACAACTGCAGGCATTCAAAATAAAGAAGTAGCTTCGGCCGACACTTTAAATTGCATTTCGTACACCGGCAGTTTGTCTTTCATGGATGATGTCTTAACCGATTAGGCAACCAAAGCTCTCATAATAAATCCGGGTTCTCATTTCTAATCTCTCTTACCACCGGCTCTTTCTATCGGCTTATTCTATGCTGTATTGTTGACTACATAGTAGTAGTAGTAGTAGTAATATCCTGAGGTCGTTTTGATTAATTTTACATAGTTTCTTCATCTGTTAGTGGTTGAAGAATAGATTGATTGAAAATGGAAAAAGAACTAGTCCAAATTAAATTAACAAAAAATACTTAATCTCAAAACTGATTTCACTCCTGTTGCCATCATGTTGATTCCTTCATTTTTCTTTAATATCAAAATTAGGAATTAGATCTTAAAATGCAGCTAGATTGATTTGTCTATTCTCTGTGATTAAATGGTTTGGGATTTTACAAACACCAAGTCACTAAAATTGAAGTTCATGCCTTCCACTCAAACACACATTCTTCAGCCTCAATTCCATAAATCATGTGATGACACTGTTAAATACAAAATAAATATTGGGTTTTCCTTTTGCATAAGGTGAGCATGATGAACATGGGATAAGTATTAGCGTCATATTCTTTTGTTTTGAGGTTTAGGTGAGATAAGTAGATGACAAATTACCATACATAGATATATAGGAACTTAAAACATGCACTATGTACTGTTTTTAATTGTGGATTCTTCTATTTTTTTAAAATTCCTAATATTTGTGGTTTTTGCTTTGCAAACCACTCCTAATTACTAAATTTTAAAAAATGTTTTACTCATGTTGCTTTTTTTAAATGGGTTAAATTCTTTAGATAAGCAACTAATTTAAGTCAACTGATGAGTCGCTTTTTAAGAGATACCTAATATATTGAAGG
Source organism: Architeuthis dux (assembly GCA_006491835.1). Taxonomy (NCBI): domain Eukaryota; kingdom Metazoa; phylum Mollusca; class Cephalopoda; order Oegopsida; family Architeuthidae; genus Architeuthis; species Architeuthis dux. The sequence continues at coordinate 4,315,651 of VCCN01000192.1, read as the reverse complement.
GGCGTAATCTATTTGGGACGTACAATTCAATACATTTAACTACAAATGATATGAAAGCGGAAAACTTGATCATTTAAAACTATTTTATTAAATTTAACTACAAAGGATATAAGTTAGGGTTAAGGTTATATAAGTCAATTATGGAACAAATGAAAGCAGCAAACTTTTCATTATCGCGATGGTAGTTTTGCCACTGAAATTCCGAGAGATATGTCTGGAACAGAGAGAGCTTTAGATATACCAAACTGAAAGTTAATGCTGTAGAGTTCGATCATAAATAATACCTGACAATATCTGTATTTATTATGTAATGTTCCACTAGAAATAATAAAATCCTGCTACGTTTAGTTTAGAAGAAAATTACCTTTCTATTAAAAAGTGTTAGGGGTGTACTTATTTATGGGCGATACTGTAGGTCAATTTATTCTAGTTCTTTTAATAAGGAAATCAGTTTAGTTTAGCTTTATCTATAACAATGTCACCCAATAGATAACTTGAGTGATCATCATTTCAATTAAATTTGGTGTCTTATATTCCTTTTTGTTTCATTCAGAATGTGTATATTTCGAAAGATTTTATGAAGGTAATTCAATAGTTTGAGAATTTAGGACAATTAGTACATCTACCATATCTTTCGTACCAATTCTGTTTTGTATAAATTCATTCCAGTAATTACTGTATCTTGAAAAGTATAATAAATATTAAAAGCTGTTTTGAGATCATAGATTGATTAAAGAGAGACCTGTTAATCACTGCTACACACAACACTGGTTTATTGCTGGGTTTAGGTTATTCATGTGTTCTGACATTTATATGTATCTATCCAGACTTCGCAAGCCCAAACCGTTCATAGTAGAAACTTGAAATTTTGCACACACACAGACTCATCTCAAGGAGTAGGGAAAATGCTTTGTTTTTTGGTTTTTTAAAATTTTTTAAATTCCCCTCCAAAATAGGGTTTATGCTAAATTGGTCACTAGTTTGCACCTGCTTGTTTTTTGAAAATCAGACCTTTTATGGTAATCACATTCCAACAAAAGGCGAGTGAAGTAACTTATTCATTGATCACCCCTTTTTCCAACTTTTTAATTGATCACCTCCCAACACAGCATATATGGGTGTTGGTGATTCATAATTTCCCTTGGAATGCTAGTTTTCATTTGTATTTAAAATCTCAATAGGGCTTTCCTTCTTAACCCATTCTTCTCTTGTTATTAATTGCATAGAAGGGTTTTCCAATGATATCTAAAATGTTTACCAGACATGTCTGGTTAGTCCCCCAATATAAACAGTCATGTGACCAACGTCTTTTGGCAGCATGCCGTGTTGGGGATGATCAATTAAAAAATTGTTAATACGGGTGATCAATGAATAAGTTACTGCTCTCGCCTTTTGTTGGGCAGTGATCGCTAAAAAAAACTTTCGTGAACACTTAAACTAAGGGGCCAATTTAGCATAAACTTACATTATAATTGAAACCCCCCCCACTAAAAACCTGGAGCAGGGTGATTTAAAAAAAATAATAAGGAGTAAATGTTTAAACTTTCAGGCCTCTAGCTCCATTGGTGCAGCCTGTATTCATGATACATACATAGTCAGCCAGACCCACTTGAAAACTGAAGAAATAAATAAAATATGGAACTACAGGAACTTTCTCTAAAACTATTTTGTTTCTGTTATTTTGTGGCTTCCGCTACTCAACAAACACAAACCCGACAAGGCAACGATAAAGAAACACCTGAATCCTACGTTATAAAGGTTACTGCCTCCTTTGAAATTAAAAACTTCTGTTTACCCCATCACATTCGGATATTACACCTGAAGAAGACTGAAGAATGGATCGGCCGAAATGTTGTGTTAACAACAAGGAGTTCCATCGTCCGAAGAACTATTAAAATATTGTTTCTTCTAAAGAGATGTATATTATTAAGATAATATACAGTATCACCCATAAATAAGTACACCCCTAACACTTTTTAATAGAAAGTTAATTGTCTTCTAAACCAAACATAGCAGGATTTTATTATTTCTAGTGGAACATTACACAATCAAAATGGATATTATCAGGTATTATTTATGACCAAACTCTACAGCATCAAAACTCTATTGCCAAAAATATGTATATGTTGCCGTCCAAAGATGAGTACACCACTACGAAAAAATGGTTTTGACAACAGTTTCAATGCTGTAGAGTTTGGTCATAAATAATAACTGATAATATCCGTTTTGATTGTATTATGCTCCACTAGAAATAATAAAATCCTGCTTTATTTGGTTTAGAAGAAAATTAACTTTCTATAACGTAGTGGTAGGGGTGTACTTATTTATGGGCGATACTGTATTTAGTTGTGGTTAAAACATTTAGAAAATAATACGTATATTAGTAATTGATTTACAAATAATTTAACCTAATACTAAATTATTTCTTTCTTTCATTACAATTCAATTTTCCTGTCCGTCCTTATGTTAAAAAGCAAACCTAGAAAGGTGATCCTAGAACTTAAATGTACAAGCCATAAAATCCCATTTTACTTGGTCTATTATTTCTGATGATTCTATCACCATTTTCATGGTGTCAGATGACAAATTGGAATTATGCTCCTTCAACCTGATCTGACTGAGTCTGAAATAATTCATCAGTCACTGTTGAAGGAAAATAAGTTTGATTGGTTTATTTGAATTGCTATTACTGTTTTGTTCTTTATATCATTAATTTGTATTTTTTTTCTTCTCTTTAGAAAGTTCATTAGAAATGGCGGAGTCAAGTCAGCATGGCAGTGGACTGTATTATACTCCTTGTTTGCCAGAACATTCAGCATCAATTACTCCTGGTTTTGCCACTTTTAACCAGCCTGGCTTTGTTGTACATGATGTCAATCAGCTGAGCTACATTCCAGGCTTTGGCATGTTACCAACCAGCTCAGCGGGAGGTTATGCAGCATATACTCCATCAGTGATGGGAAGTCATTACATACCTGCTACACTCGCTGCTCCTCCACCTCCGCAAGTCGTCTATGATATGACTTCTTATCAACAGCAGGAATTACACAACACTGAGTTCAAATCCTCAATGGAGGATATCAAGTTTTACAATCGAACAAATGATTCATCTCATCATAAGTCTTTTCAGAAGAGGCCTCCAGAAAGGAATAAAGCAGTTAGCAAGCATTTTGCAGGCAATAGGAATTCCCATTCTCCAAATGCTGCCCCTCCTTCTTTGTCTAGTAAGGAAAATGGCCCCAAATTCCACCATGAGTCCAAAAATAGTTTCTATCAACAAAACAATCATAGGTGGAATGATCATCGCGATCGCCCACATTCATCAAACCACCATCAAAATTATTGGGATCAGGAGCCGCGAAAATATCCTCCAGGCGTTGCCAACAACCCCAAGACCAGGAATTGGAAGGAACCTGTACAGAAGACACGACATTATAATCGAGTGTGGCGGAATAACCAGCAGAGCAATAATACTGTACCATACAGCGAAACTTCCTATTCTCATCGTAACAATGTGAAGGCTGATATTGATAAGGAAATGAATCCTTCTACAGGGGCCCCTGCAAAAGATTTATCAAACCATAACTATAAGCAGGCCCCTAGAAACGATTATCAAAAGAAAACAAATAATTTTGGCAGTGGGCCGCCTCCACCCACCTCTCCTGGTCCACCAACCGCAGTTAGTAACCATTCTCAGGTGAACTACAGATCGAATCCTGATCAATTTTCATCGCAGCACAATCAATCTTCTCAACACAGAAGCAGTGAGACAGAATATAGACCAAGGAGTAAAGATTCTGCTCGAGACTATTCTAAATCCTCTGAGGAATGGTGGGGTAGGTCTCGGCAGAGGAACAAGTATAAATATGTATCTCAGGAGAGAGATTTCACCTCTAAGGACCATAAGAAGACTACAAGAGAAGGAAATGATAACAAAAATGCTTCAGTGACAGAAGCAGTTGCATCTGCCTCGAACCCTGATGATGAAAACCAAAGAGGTAATTTTTTGTTAGTCTTTTTAAAATTTCATTACCTTTTCAGAAATAAAGAAATTAAGGGGTGAACTAAGATTTTTGCACGGTACTGTATATGTTAGTCATATATACACACATATCTATATGGGTCATTCCATACCAAATCACCTAATATTTCTTAAGTCACCATATGCACCATCTTAGATTTTGATGAAATTTCAGTATCTTTTCTAGAGAAAATCAAACCCTGAACATTTCAGCTTGTTTGAACAAATGGTTCAGAAGTTATGACAAATTGAAATTTGCTTAACTTTACATGTCGCGAGCCGCAAGCATGATTTGCCAAATTTGGCACTTCATAACTATGCTATTTAAAAAGGTATCTAGCTGAAATTTGGTACACCTGTAGTTTTTCACCCAACAAAACCATTTTACCTATATTCTATGTGGTTTAGGAGTTATAGGTCCTTCAAAATGGGGGGTAAATGGCTTTTTCGGGTGAGTTGCTAAATGTTTGGCCGGACGTGGAAACTGAACTAAGGGTGATTATATTCAGTTGATGCATTTCCTTGTTTAAAAGGATTAAATACTTTTCTGATGATAAAAACATAGGACAATTACAGTAAAAACCCAAAGTTTTATGTGTTTTGTGAATGATTGAAAAGTAATGTAGTCAATTTTGCTGAATCTATCCATAGTAGAAACTTGAAATTTTGCACACACACTCCCCTCAATGAGTAAAGAAAATGCTTTTTTTTGTTTTTTAACCCCCCCCCCTCCCCCTATAATAGGCTTTTAGAGGCGGGTTTCAATATGCAATGTAAGTTTATGCTAAATTGGTCACTAGTTTGTGCCTTCTTGTTTTTTGAAAATTCAGACATTTTTTAGTGATCACAGCCCAACAAAAGGCAAGAGAAGTAACTTATTCATTGATCACCCCTTTTTCCAACATTTTAATTGATCACCCCCAACACAGCATATATGGGTGGCAGTGATTCATAATTTCCTTTGGAATGCTAATCTTGTTACTACTTTTTGCCCCTTTAAAAAAAAGAGAAAAATAATAAATGCCATCATTATTTATATTGAATTTTGATCTGTGTTGAAAAAGATTAATGAAAAAATAAGAAAAATATTAAATAAGAATTTTGAGCTTTACTATCCATATTGGCACATTCCAACAGTATCATCACTAGTTATGATGATTATATAATAAACATACAGCATGGTGTGTAACAGTTTCATTGCCTTTTATAGCCAGTTGAAATAATATACTTATGTTTCACTGTTCTGCAGTAATAGCATGTTGCCATATTGTTTGCCTCTTGGGTAAAGCAGGTAAATTGCACCAAAGAAAATTGTTCTGGTCATTAACTGTAAAAAGACTTTTCATATTAATATCTCCACTCTAGAGTATTATCCCTTATGATGATGAAGTAACTAAATGGGACCAAATATTTCTAGGTGTAAATTATAAGAAAAACAGTTTCTGCATTTTCATATTACTGTTACATTGTGGTTAGTGAAATAAGTTATCTTCCCCGAACTGCTATGCACACAATCAGTGTTGCCAACTCAAAAAATATTTTCGCACTTGTTTGACTGCCGAAAAAAAGCTAAAAAAATTTTAAATAGCCATAAAATGGCCGAAATGTATAAGTGCAAACATGCTAATTTAGTGCTTTTTAGCATTGCCAAAACAAGAAACGTGCTAAATTGGCAACACTGCACACAATGCTCTGTATTAGAAGAGATGTAGGAGGTGATGGGTGGCCGAGCAGATAACAGCTTGGAAAATGCTCTTGGGAAAGGTATGAATCCACCCCACTGGCTATGGATAAAATAGCACATGAGGAAGTGAGTGATGCCACTTTGGTTGCTTGTTGTCCCTAAGTCTATTTCACATATTGCAAACGTAATAAGGTGATATGTAGCCAGTGTAAGGGCACTACTTTAGTAAAGATGTATATGCATTAAATAATCATTACCTGATAGATTCAAATCCTAAATCATACTGTGAGTTTGAATTCTACTATTAATCACCACTACCAAAGGTTTAGGTTCAACACATTTATCTGTATCTATTTAAGTAGCCGGACATCACCCAGCCCATACCGTTCATAGTAGAAACTTGAAAATAATGTACACACACTCTCCTCAAAGAGTAGGGAAAATGCTTCTTTTTTTTTTTTTTTTTTTTTTTTTTTTTTTTTTTTTTTTTTTTTTTTTTAAATTTCCCTCCAAAATAGGGTTTAGTGGGGGTTCAATTTTCAATGTAAGCTTATGCTCACTACATTTTTTAGTGATCACAGCCCAACTTTTTAATTGATCACCCCCAACACAGCATATATGGGTGGTGGTGATTCATAATTTCCCTTGGAATGCTAGTTTGGTATGTTTTTAATGTTTGGTATATTTAAGGCATTTGATAATTCTTTTATGTTTATAGAATAATGCATTTTGCAAGATGAATGTTTTATATAATTCACTCATTATAAAGTAAAAATGCATGTGGCAACATTTCTATTTCCTGAACTTTAAACAAAATGTTTCTCACTTGAGAAAAATAATTGTTAAAGTATTGAGGCTTTTTAACTTTAGGCCGAGTGATGTGAACATTTATGCATTTACACTCCTTATTAGGTATGGACCAAAATGAAAAAGAATTCCATGTCTGTAAGCTACATCTGATTTAAAAAAAATGTATGGTAGTCAATGCAGTACACATATATTTGAGTGGAAAAAAAAACGATTAAAATGCACGACAGCTGTGCTGTGCAAAAAAAGGCATGTTATCACCTGCAGCTCCCATAATTTGAAATAGCAGTCAATTTACATAAACAAAAAACATAATAAAATATTAAAAATACAGGCAGTAAATATTTTTTCATCATTTCACTATATTTAATAATTCATCCTTGTTATAATATTTTTATATAAGTTTCAGTCGAACCAACACATAGAATAAAAAATATGCATTTAAAAAATTTATAAGATATCGGAATAAATCAATAAAAATGAAGAAAATTTTTCCACAGATGAATGATAATTAATCAAATAAAACTAAAAAAAAATTCTGAAAAGAAAATTATTTTACT
>VCCN01000192.1:4237523-4253881 GCA_006491835.1 Architeuthis dux | reverse complement strand
TAATCTTATACAGTATTTTAGAAACCTATGAGAATACATACTCCATGAAGCACATTTTCTCATGGCTATTTTTTTTCTGTTAACTAATTCTAGCCCACTCAGCACCCTCTTAATCTGGAACTGGCATTGGCCTAGATATCATTTCGCTTAGCGACCAATCACTTACCTAAGTGCTTGATCTGAATAAAAACTGCATCACTTATTAAAAAAAAGGTTGCTTCTGGGGGCCCCTCCAGGATTTTATAGTAGATCTGCCACTGATTGTGGGTACTGGTGATTAAAACATTGAGGACTTCTTATTGATAATAAAGATTCAATCAGAGTGTATGTTTTTATAAGGTAATTGATGTATTGAAGACTGAGACACTTTTTTTCTGATTGTAAGATTATTCTTTTCTGATTAACATCTGAAAATTTCAAATATAATTTTTTTAAAAAGTTGTCATGTCATGACAGGCAAATAATAATTATTTTGCTTATTTTAGGTGGCGAGATAATTCAATTCAGAGAGAATCTTCTCCTAAAATTATGACAATCAGTGTGAGCAACTCTACCAGGTAAGAGAATAAGCAGCAATGTAACTCCTTATTTCACAAATTAACAGGTCTGCTCAAAAAGAGAAATGTTTTTTCCCCTCAATTTCTTCAACATTAATCAAAATTGGATACTTTCCGATTTCGTGGGTTGGGACAAGCACAAAAAAATATCTTGCAAAATATTATCCCGGTGTTACCCAAAACAATAACTATACTAAAGATAATTCTGTCATATTCATTTTACAAAACAAGCAATAATTTACATAGGAAACAAACAGTTAATTTTTTCGGGTGGCTTGGATTAAACTTTAAATTTTAAAATGCTATGTCATGTGACAGTGATGATTAAAAAATCATAACTTTTGTTTTTGTAAATTGAATAAAAATTCTAGAAAAAATTAAAATCGGGAACACTGGGTCAATATTTTAATATGACGGAATTCTTCGGCACAGTTATTGTTTAGGTTAACACTGATAATGTATCACATGGGATTTTTTTCGTGATTGTCCCAATTCAAATAATGGAAAAGTCGTAGAAACATTTTTGCCCATTTGAAAATTTAGGCAACATTCTGGTAGCTTTTGAATCATCCTATTTGTAAATTTGGTATTGAATGATTTGTTTGAAAGAAAATAAATTTACATGGACATTTGTATTGTAAAATACAATAAACTATGAAAATGAAAAATACTTTCAATTTCAGTGTTCTAGACGTTATAAAATGTTAAAATTCTAAAACTACAGAATTTAAAAAAAACCTTAATTTTAAAAATCACAATTTTTTATGAACATCTCCTTGCATATTGGATTGATGTAGGCCTTCTAGTGTACATGTTACAGCTGCTTAGGCCATGTTCAACATCCTGATTATATTGTAAAATGTTACATAAATATTTTCTTGATTTCAGAGGCCAGAACAACAGATCCTCAAATATGAGACCTCATATAGGGGTGAGTAAAGTATTATAAAAAGAGATGAGGAAAACTATATGTAGAGTTTATTTAGTTTTAAAGAGTGATTTCAGCTCTTTCATTAAATGATGTATTTCATATTGTTGAAAGTATTGGGTTGGCCAAAAGGTTCATTCAGTTTATTAAGTGAAGACATATTTTTTTATTTTTGACATAAACCTTTTTGAACAACATATTTACCATTTTGTTCTATCTTCTGCCATCTTTCAGGAAACTTGATAATTTAAGTTTTTATCTTTCTCATCGAAGGACTGTTCTGGGTGCTTTTTGCATTCTTCCAGGGAATTGAAATTATTTTTAGTTGAAAGAATTCTCTAAAAAACGAAAACAATAAATGGTAATCTGAAGATGCAATATCTGGTGAATATGAAAATTTCCCAACCCAATTTGTAAGAATTTTTGCTTGGTCACCAAAGAAACATGTAGTCTAGCGTTATCCTTATGCCCCTTCTGTTAACTCATCTGGACACGTTTCGTTGATTGCTGCCAGTTGGTCAAAATGGGAGCAGTACTTGTTCAAATCAATCATTTGCTTCTCTGGAAGGAACTTGTGGTAGAGGACTCCCTTCGAATCCCACCATATACACAGCATCACCTTCTTTAGATGAAGACCAGCCTTTGGTGTGGTTATTGGTGTTTCATTTTTCTGCCCTAGAATCACTTGTGTTTCATGTTGTTGTAAAGTATCCTCTTTTCATCACTTGTCACAATCTGTTTAAAAAAACAAAACATTTTTGTTACATTTAAGTAGTGAATCAGACATGGAAATATAGGCCATTATATTTTTTGGGTTAATTTATGTGGAAGCCACACATCAAAGCAATTAATTTTGAATCAAAAAAACAAAGATATGCTGATTTTGACAAAATTTTAAAATGTAAGCTGAAATGGCAGCTATCACAATACAAATATATGTAATCTTTTTTAATGAAATTAGTTAAAACTAAATGCTCCTTTTTGGCAGCCCAAAAACATTCGGAAGGCTTTCAAAAGTGCTTGAGTTGAATTTTGTATTTTGACTGAATTTTTAGTTTTATAGAAGCTTCTTGTCATGGAATACTGGTAAGTTATTAATTTTGAGTTTTCAAATCAGTGTCTCTTAACTTTTTGCTCTTTTTAAATCACTAAACTTTTCCAGGTTTTTTGTAAATTTGATGGAATTTGTTAAACTGGTGGAAAATCTGCCATCTGCCTAAACTTGAGATAGTTTGGACTCTGAAGGTATAGTTTTTCTAGCTTTTAAAGTGTCTGAACTAGTATGTTGCTTTAGTCCATATCAATAGATAGGTTTAATATTTTTAAAAAGTGCTTTTCCTGGTTTTAAAGTACCTTATTGTATTTGTTGTCTTTTTTCTATTCACTGATTGATCTGTATAAGATTATCTAGGCCAAATGATTATTTGTTTAAAAAGTTTTTTCTCATAAAACAATGTATTTTTCAATTTAGTTTTATCCCTCTTGATGCTTGTGATATTATTATTGGTGACATAATGTCTCTAATAATATCTTAATAGCTGTGATATTGTTTTGACTTTAGGCAATTCTTTTATACCACTTGTTCTGGTATAACCTCTGCACAGTCTAAGATTTGCCTGAAAACCCTTTTTTCTTTTCGTTTCTTATAGACACAAAATATTAACTTCAGTTCAGGAATTTTTTCCCAAGGCACAGTAAGTAAATCATATTTTGTTTAAAAACAAAAATTGTCAGTGTTTTTAGGTGAATGCAACATAAATGTTTCAGCAAATGAAATGAGTTTATTTTCATATTTTTGAATTCAGATTACCTCTTCTCATTTGTAGGATAGGTTTTTACAGCTTTTTTGAATAAGAACATCTGACCCTGCTACCCACAACAGAACGGTTTAACTGTTGCTGGGTTTTAGGTTATTTATGTGTTCTGACATTTATATGTATGTATATGTCCAGACTTCGCCCAGCCCTTACCGTTCATAGTAGAAACTTGAAATTTTGCACACACACTCCCCTCAATGAGTGGGGAAAATGTGTTTTGAAAATTCCCCTCCAAAATAGGTTTTTAGAGAGGTGGGTTCAATATGCTATGTAAGTTTATGCTAAATTGGTCACTAGTTTGTGCCCGCTTGTTTTTTGAAAATTCAGACCTTTTTTAGTGATCATAGCCCAACTGAAGGTAATTTATTCATTGATCACCCCTTTTTCCAACTTTTTAATTGTGGCATATATGGGTGGCGGTGATTCATAATTTCCTTTGGAATGGTAGTTTGTACTATTTTGTTAATGAGATTCAAGAAGAAATGTTAAATAGCATTTTTGCATCCTTTTATTTAGGATAATTTCTTTGTAGGTCCTCCTAGAGTTGTCGTTCTTTAAAGTTATCTCTTAGGATGTTGGTCAGTGTACATTGTTTGATTTGCTGCTGTGGTTTTGTAAGATCCACAGTTTCAATTCAACCTTGGGCAAGGTGCAGAATGCTAAAATAATTAAGAGCCTGCGATCCCTCAGTAAAGAATGAGGATTTACTTTAAACACTTGTTTGGTGCTATACAATCTTTGTCAGACTAGACGGTACGTGAAAGCAGATTTTGGAATTAATTTCTAAAAACACAACACAAACAACAAGGAGTTCAATCGTCTAGGGAACTATTTGAGTGTAACATTTTGTTTCAGTTCGTTACAGTTTATACAAAGAATGATTTTATTCTAGTTTACATGAACAATTTGAATTGATTTATATTGATTAGACCAGATTTTTTCCAAACTGGCGACACACTTTTAAAAAATAATTTTTTGTAACTCATTACTCAAGTTATGGTAGCCCAGCCAAATATATGTCATCCCAGCAGTTCAACTGACCCAGGAAAAGTATCTTTTGAAAAATATACAAAATTATACTTAATTTCCCCTCAATGAGTAGGGAAAAATGTTTTTGTTTTTTTGAAAATTCCCCTCCAAAATAGGTTTTGTTAAATTGGTCACTAGTTTGTGCCTGCCTTTTTTCTTTTTTCTTTTTTAGTGATCACACAGTTTGGAAAGCTTTGGATTAGAGCTACATGTTTTTGATATCAAGAAGATGATGCTAATATTTTCTTTTTGCTCTCTTTCAGACTGGAGTTTCCTTAAATGATCGTTTTACATCTTCAGAAGGATCAGGCAGTTCTGTTATTATTAACAGCGGAGAGCGTAAAGTGTTTTTCTGATTGTTCCCAGACCAGTCATTCAAACTGTTTACAGATATCCACTTTTGAAGGTGGACTTCTGTCATTGTGCAAGTTTTATAAAAAAAACTGAATTGCATTATTTCCTGGTCTGTGTGTTCAAACTCAAGTCCATCCTGTCATATAACTCATCCTAAGCCACACAAAAAGTCATCACATCAATGGCTAAACTCTCTGCCAACCAAATTTTTCTTGTAATGTTCAATTCACAACATCCAAAACAAAAAACTTATTCCTCCCAGTCATCTATTTTCTCAATCAATTCAGTTTTTCAGTAGCAAATTGTTCACAATTCTATCAATTTACGTTACTGGAAATTGTTTTTATAATTTTCATTTTAGTGAGGTTTCAGTTTTAATAAGAATAATTGGAGACTGTCAAAATTTTTATTTATTATTATATTATTTACAAATTTGTTTAAACAACTTTTTTTTCTGTGAAAGATGTGATACCAATGCTGTAAAATGTCCTGTTTTACTAACTTAAATTGGTTCTTAGAGAACCAAGAGTAACATAGAAGAAATAAACACCCCAACTCCATTTTTAGTATAAAACTTGAGTTTTAGATCTTTCTAATGATTGAAATGTGGGCAGTGTCATTTCACATATGCAATTAGCATAAAAGTAAATTAATGACTTTTAAAATCCTCTTGTAAAAGAGACACTATCAGTGAGTGCCAAGACCCTCGAAGGATTCATATCATTGAATTGATGAGTTGCCCTGTTTAGCAAATTTTAGTTTCTGATTTATGAAAAAGTTTCTAAACATTTTTAAAAGAAATAAATTATTCTGTTAGAATCAAATTTTTTTTTTTTTTTTGTTTTTAAATATATTTTTTAAGTATGCAAAGTAGTTGGTTTCACATTTATTTGGATAAAATGCAACCTGCTATGCTACTGTGATATCTGAATTTTAGAAAGGAAAGATCTTAATTTCCTGCTCATTCCAGTTTATACCGGTTAAATCAGCTTTTCTTTTCTTTCTGTGGTTGTGGGTTTTTACCTCATGGCAACCCTTTTAAGAATGTTAAAATTCCTATCATCAAGTATTGTGTATTACAAAAGGATTTCTATTTTTATTTGACTGATCATGTTTATACTTTTCACTGAGATTTTACTGCACTAACCACTTTCTATTATATGTAAGGAAGGATTCTTGTTTGCACAAACTAACAATGAGGATTTGAATGCCTGACTTCTGCATCCACTACATCCAACTTTGGTATTATTAGAACTTCCAGTAAGGAATAAATTAAAGATCTGAGATTAGATTATGCTAATAATTGTCAGTGCTAAGAGAATTCAGTTGCGATAGAAGTATTATCAATATTGTAAATGAAATTCTCTTATTAGTACATTTCAGTATAAATGTTGAAATCTTTCAATTTAAAAAAAAATAAATCCCAGTAGAGGAATGTAACTTTAGTATTAGATTAAAAAGGACCAACCAAATGAAATTTTGTAATTTTGTCCCTTCCTTTTATTTCAAGATTAATTCTTTGGCAAAGTTGGGCAACTTAACTGTCAAAAATGATTCGCATCATAAGGACTGATTTGACCGATCACTGCTAAAGAAGCTAACATTTTTTTTACTTTCATACTAAGCTGGCACAGCAATAACTGTTTGTGTTTTAGTAAAAAAAAAAACGATTATTTTCTTTTATTTTATTTATTAAATCAAGTATTGTAATTTTATCCCCATCTTAATTTTTAGTAGTTTTTTAAAAATCACAATGTGTAAAATGGTTTAACGAATAATAATAGCTGTTTTACAAAAACCAAGTTGAATTGTAATTAAAAAACAACTAAAAGTTAAGATGAAGGTAAATGGTTTACAATACTTTGTCTAAATAAAAATTAAATAATAAAATAATCGATCAATAACACTGCTCTGCCAGGCATACTAAAATTGTGATCAAACAAACTAAAAATTAGGATGAATGTAAATAGCAGTCAAAAATTAATAAAAATTGTTTACAATACTTGATTTAATAAAAAAAAAATTGTTTTTACTAAAACTCAGTCATTGCTGTGCCAGCTTAGTACTCCAGTAAAAAAAATGGTGATCAGTCAAATCAGTCCTTATGATGTGTCGTCCTACTTTGCCAATTCTTTTAAAATCTTCTTTTAAAAGTCAAACAGCATTCATATTCATTCAGTATGTAAAAGAAATTCTTTTAATGTGTTATTTTTGAATGCATAATGTTTAAATAGAATGACGGTGCTCAGCAATGTATATTTTTGATAAAAATCATTGGATTTATTTGCAGTTGATTAGACTCAAGGTATCACACTAAGGTCTTTTTGGTAAAGATTTACATCCGTTAACCAAGTTGAAAAAAAATAGAAACAATTTTTTTTACGCCAGTAATTCTTAGTGGTTTTAATCCATTAGACCGTAACAATCTTTCTGGGATTTTTTAGTTTTCAGAAAAAATGTTTTTACGTTTTTTTTTTTCTGCGCTTTCATTAAGATTGGGGGGGGGCATGCGGGTTAGCCCGAGGGTGTGGGCTAACGTTAATGAAAGCACAGAAAAATCGTAAAAATGTAATTAGAATGCCTCTCGTAAAACATTAAACATTTTTTTATAAAAACTAACAACTTCTATGAAGATTGTTAGGGTCTAACGGATTAAAAGCACACAAAATTACTGGCAAAAAAAAATTGTATATCTTTATCGTTTTTTTTTCTCATTTTTTGTGTTAACAATTAGAATTTGAAAAGTAGATGATCCAATAAATCCGTAATGCTTTGGTTGTGTGAGTATTTCCACAAGTATTTTGTGGTGTGTGTGTGTGTGTGTGAACAACAATACTTTAAACTAGTTGAAAGGAAGCATCTTTACTCACTTTCTACCTACCATGTTGTGAATTACCAAGAGAAAGAAATGAGGCAGATACAGTTCCCTTCCTGAGAAATAAATCTAGATTCTGAAAGGTGTGCAGTTGAGTTTTACTTCCTTGCCCTTTTGTTTTGGTGTGTGTGTGTGTGTGTGTTTTCATTATTTACTCCAGCAAAAATGTAGTTTGTTGAAGGGAAGTAAAAAAATGTTTTTCTTTACATGTTTTTTTTCTATTTCTTTCTTTTTGTAAATAATAAATCTAGCCAACTGCAATACCACGTCAAATCACTGAAATTATCTCTGCATTTATTTTAAGAGAATTTGCATTATAATAAAAGCTTTCACCAGTCTATATTTAAAGTAGTCCATCTTGAATAGTAATATTGCCTGACAATAATTTCTTAGTTCCCATCTTTATATAAAAGTGAAATAGTTTCTATAAAGCAGGGTTGTCAGATTTGGATAGAAGGGGCGATAATCCAAACTGTATCTCTGAGACTTACCCAACACAGGCATTGGAAGAGTGTCAAATTTGGAAAACAAGTGGGTCTGGAGGAAGAGGTTCAATACTAGTAGAGCCATCCTCAAGAGGCTGGTATTGAACGTCTGCCTCCAGTCTCACTCAATTTCCAAATTCGACACTATTCCAAAGCCTGTGTTGGGTAAGTCTTAGGGATAAAGCTCGGATTATCTCCCCTTCCGTCCAAATCTGGCAATCCTGATTCAAACAATCACATGATGACTTGCTTGATGCAAAATTATCTCCCTTATAGTTCTTGTCTGAATCTTTTTAGATGGGATCTTTTAATCATTGTATTGGGGTTTATTCGGACTAATTTCATCATCTTGTTTGTTTTTCACAACATTTTGGTCGTGTACCGTAGTCTTCCTCAGGTGTTTTTCACAACATTTCAGTTGTGTACCCAACAGTCTTCCTGGGATGTTTTTCATAAAATTTTGGTTTTGTACCCTACGCTCTTCCTTGGGTGTCGGCTGTGTTCTGGAATGTCAGTTCTAGTTCCAGAAGAGCACACAACTAGAATCGACAATCCAGAACACAACAGACACTCAAGAAAGTTTGCAGGGTACACAGACTAAACAGTGTTAATAATCAAACAACAAAGATGAGAAAATAAATCCAAATAAACCACATACAATGATTTTCGAATGTTGTGTAATGGTTAGCACGTACTCTAAGCTGTGTGATTAGGGTGGAGGTGTCCCTTCGGTCGACATGTATCCTGCCAAGGGGGTGGTCATAAAAACTTGTAGGTATTAAGTCCTGGTCTCAACCAGACTTGAGACTTGCAAGGATCACTAAGCTGACACGTGCAACAGAAACCGGGTCTTCGTCACCGGCCGTTCATGCTCCATTGGGAATTGTCTCTTAAGAGATGGGACACTTGACCTTGGTATTCGAATGTTGCTCCTATAATTTTGCACAGCAATTAATTCTCTCAAGCTTTCACAAACATTTTGCTACTCTGACAATTTGGAAGTGAAAAGAGGAAAAGTTTATATTTTAAGGCTAATTACTGCAACTTTATCTATAATATTTCATAAACTGCTTGTAATTGACAGTGAAACTCTTCAATGAATAAGAGAAAAAATACACTGAATGGTCAAAGGGAGGATAATTTTAATCAGGAGGTATTTCCCTTGAAATTGACATTTTATTTTCTTTGTATGAATTTAAGAGTTAAAGTAAAAAGTAAAACTTCCAACATTGTTAGAAGACATTTGACTGGTAGGGGGTTGGTTAAATAGGGGTTATACTTGTTATACCCTTCTGCACTTCTGGCGTCTAGGGGAGATAACTACTTTTGTCAAATAAAGATATTTTTTGTTTAATTTTATCCAATGAAGTATAAATCATTATTAATTTTTATGACTACTTTTTACTTACAGCTTAATTGTTTTAGGTGCTTTTTTATTCTTTTTAACTGTCCTGAGTAAAATTTACGATAAAAAAAATACTTCCCTTTCAGTTTTGTTCTTGAAAAGGGAATTTCTTTTATTGTATCCTTTATTCTGGCAGGGTGGTTAAAAAGAATAAAAAAGCAACTAAAACATTGAGCTTGGATAAAGTAAATAATATAAAATTAAGCTGTAAGTAAAAAGTAGTCATAAAAATTAATAATGATTTATAATACTTCATTGGATAAAATTAAATGAAAAATACCATTATTTGACAAAAGGAGTTATCTACCCTAGACGCCAGAAGGGTATAAAAAGTATAACTGGTTAAATAGCTTTTGAATTTATTTCTAAACTTTTAATTTCCTATTACTTAAAATTATATCAAATGAAATAATCTTTTTAACATAACTCTTAAGGGGGATTTTTATTCCCCCCTTAATGGCGAAATCTTTCATTTCCAGATAACATAATCTTTAGCTATAAAGTATGCTTCAAATAACGTTCTTGCTATAAGATACCATTCTTCAAATTTAAGATATTGTTCTTGAAATTGTAAACCCTAACTCTTTGTAGGAATTTTGGAGTGTACACAACATTTTTAGCCATCAAGGGGGATAACTTTTGGCAATCCTAATGCTATCGTATTTTAGGACCAAATAAGCAAGGATTACCGTTTACTGGATATTAAGTTCAACTCCAGAACTATTTTGAGTCACTTGGGACTTTGAAATCCCCAATGAAAAAAGAAATTGATTCCAAACTTAGCTAGGGTACCTTTTTTATCTCTAAAGTCAGTTTGTAAATCTTGGATAATCAATAAGCATCATATAATTTTGATTTTAGTTTTATGATTCTTTTGTATTTGATTGATTATGAAAAAGCAAACTTCAAGAGAAGTTAATGGAAAAAAATCCTTTGGATTCAAGGTGAGGTTATTTCATTTTTTTAAATTTTGACAATGGTAAATTTAACAAGCCTGGCTGCTGCAGGGTCAAACTCCACTCCTACTTCTACTCCAACAGAAGCTGATTACTGCAACTTTTGTATTGTATATATAATGAATAAATTCGAAGATATATAAGACTTGACAGTTTGGCTCAGTTGGTTAGAGAGCTGCCTAGCAATCAATTGGTCGTGATTTCAAATCCTGCTAGGGAAATGTTAATTTTATATAGCAGTTTGGTTTAATGTGATGGGATAGACAAACAGTGAAGAGTTTACTCCCCTAAATTTGGTGAGGATTGTTCTTGTTACAGGGGGAAAACAAAGTCAACTCCAACGTGGACTGGAGTTCGACCAAAAAAAAAAAATTATCTTGATGTTTACAAATCAAATTAAAAGTCTGCAAAATTGAATCCTATCTTCTGTTTGAGTTCAAGCATTTTTCATGTAGAAGTGATAACATTAAATAATTAATCATTGCTACCAAAGGTTTTGGTTATTCATGGGTTTTAGTGGGGGGGGGGTTCAATTTTCAATGTAAGTTTATGCTAAATTGATCACTAGTTTGTGCCCGCTTGTTTTTTGAAAATTCAGACATTTTTTAGTGATCACAGCCCAACGATTTAATTAATCACCCCCAACACAGCATATATGGGTGGTGGTGATTCATAATTTCCCTTGGAATGCTAGTTATACTTAAAATATTACCTACCAACACACAAAGTCAAGGTGTAGCAGTTACCAATATGGAAAATAAAATCAGTGAACTAAGTTCACTTGACGCTACTACCCTTGAAGAAAGGCAAACACCCATTTCTCCCTGCACTCCCATTGTCAGATATGTTGGCAGAATGTTTTGTAACTTGCATATTATAATCGTTGATGATGAAGAGATGACTGAGCACTTTGGCAAAGCACTCTCCCATAACTTATCTGTCCAGGCAGTAGTAGCAACCTTGATAAAAACCAATAATATTCCTCTCCTCATCAGAACATAACTAAATAGTAACTCCTTTTTTATTTATAGTTGTACTTGCACATAAATTGACTAAAATGGATTTAAAGCCTTTTGATTTAAGGATTTAAAGCTGTTTGAAAGAAATAAAATAAAGCCAAGTGTAAAAAGATCAGTACTTTCTCAACCTTTTTAGACTAGAAAAACCCTAGAAATAATTTTCATATCTTAAGGAACCCCTGCATAAAAATATTATACGTACAGCTAATGACACATTAGTGTGTTCAAAAAATGTATTTGTATTATAATCTAAATAATTACCAGTATTCTACAGTGATAGTTCTCAACATATTCATTTTGGTGAACATTCTAAGATACTCTGGTTTTTACAGTCCCTCCCACCCAAAGGAGTTTTAATATAAAAATGTGTATTTAAACATTTTTTTTTTTTTTTTTTTAACTAGTGATATAAATCAATGAAATTCGATAAATATAAAAAATCTGGAACCCCAATTATAAATAAACTAGTATACTCCTGTCGTAAAAAATGACGAATATTTAATTAAAAATGGTGCACACGTTTAAAACAACGGGTCAAACCATTGATAAAGTTCAACCCGATGTGGCTTCCACTACTCAACAAACCCGACAAGGATAAAGAAACATCCGAATCCTACGTTAAAAGGGTTACCTCCTTTCAAATTAAAACCTTCTGTTTGCCACCATCACATTTGGTTATTACACCTGAGGAAGGCCGAAGAATGGGTCGGCCGAAACGTGTTAACAACACAAAGTTCAATCGTCAAACCTATAGAAAATAAAATATTACCTAATAGTGCATGTCACCAACCAAAAATGATGGGTCAAAAACGGTATATTAGTACAAATTGATTTGAAATCTAACCAATCAATATTTTAAGAATAAATCTTTTAAATAAAACATTTCTTCAAATCAACTTAAGGAATGAAGTATCAATTACTTTAGTCATTTTTGCATTAAAAATGCAGTGACCTTGGAGAATAGCATTTCTGTTGACAACAAACGGATTTTTATTATTTTTTGTTTTTCTTTTTTATTACTTTTTCTATTATTATTTAAATTCAGCATTTTTATTACGTCATTATGAAATTCTATTTTATTACGTCAGTTGTCTCTTAGCATGCCAGAAGACATCTGCACATTGCTAATTATTATATGTGTGGATTATATTATCTGTGATTGTAGCTTTTTTAGAAATCTTTCGTTTAAAAAAACTGAAATTTATAACGATTGTAAAAAATGACATCCGTTGGTACTGGTGCTTCTAGTGTCAAATGTCAAGACGGGGACCGCTACTTGTTATATATAAATAAATAAAAAAAAGCTCAAATGAAGCTAAAGTCAGGTGCTTTTTCATGCATGTATTAAATGTTCGCTGAACCCTATGGTACCGCAGCACCCAGGTTGAGAAAGAATTGGTTATTGAAATTGATGTAAGGGAGGTAATTCATATACTCCTTATATAGAACTACCTTTGTGTCCATAAAACAATGGACATTATAGAAATATTTTGTTTTGGAAAACGTAAACTTGTCGGGAAAGAAGAAAAGATTTTTGTAAATTTCTGCCGAGTATCATGAAGGCATACCTCCAATAATATGTCTTGTACATGATATAAGGTACTAGACAGAACAGTCTTTTCCTTACATTTTAAGACAATTGTTTTCAAATTGCAAAAGGGCCATTCGTACGATATCTTTTTCTGACTTTCATGCCAATTGTAACCTTTTATATGCTAGTCTCAACATCCTCAAACTTAAAAATCAAACGGCACTGCAAAATTGTTTACTTGTACATGGCTCATTAAATAAGGTATCCCCCACCTTGTCTACAAAAGTATTTTAATGAATGAATTTCATTCGTTCGTTTACAAAAGTACAAAAGGCTCCAAACTGAGATGCCTCTATTTTCCATCTTGCATAACACTTAGATATGGATTAAATTCAATCACCAAAAATTAGATTACTGTCTGGAATAATTTTACAAGAAAACTCAAGATTGATCTACTTAGCCTATCACGATTTGGACTTAAATCTAGCTTCAAATTAATTTTCGATAAATCTTACATCTAAATATAAAAGCAATCGTGTATCTATGTGTTCTTATGATTGTTTTCCCTCTTTTAATATATTCTTCATTGACAAACTCTGCCTTGCTCTTTTGTAACCATTCTGTCCCACAATGCGAATTTGAAGAAAATGCGGACACATATTTTCTAATTGAACAAATGAAAAACTAAAAGGTAATGCTCCTAGATCAGAATACTGCACGAGCATCACCTCTCCCAAAATAAAAAAAACAAACAAAAAACAAAAACATTTTACAACAAATAAATAAAAGGGAAAAGGCATAACATTTGAACATTTAGACATAATCTGTACAAACGATGGTGAGAGACAGGGTTGCCAGAAGGGGAGATAATCCGAACTTTATCTCGGAGACTTAACTAAAACAAGCATTGGAATAGCGTTGAATTTGGAAATCGAGTCTGGTGGCAGATGTTCAATACCAGCCTCTGGGATAAAGCTTGCAACCCTGGTGAAAGACTCTGTGGACTGAAAATATCATTTCAGCTTCATTCCCGACTACCTACCAAATATGTAAGATCAAAAATAAATTGTGGCCTTTTTCCTGCCTTTCGGTGTCTGCTTGGGTCATGCAACTTTACTTTACTTTACCTACAATATTCGCTCTACTAACGTATTGAGCCTCCTCCGGTTGGAAACAGAGGTCTAATAACAAATTTAAAAATTATGCAGAAAAACTGACGCATAATTGGAAATGAGTACTATATATATCTCTCTATATATATCTATATATATAAAACGAACAGTGTGAATTTCTTGCTTCGCCGGTCAGACGCGATTGGCTAATGGAACGAACGAAAGGAGGAAAGAAGAAAGACAGAAATAATGTGAAGATAGCGAGAGAAAGAAAGATGTTTTAAAATGACTGAAACAGACGATCGATCACGTGACGAAATTAAAAGAAAAATTCAGTACGCAATAATTTCGAACAATTAAAAAAATGTACAAGACAATACAACCAGGAAAATTTTTAATTTATTTATTAAATAAAAATGCCTCTATGGGCATCTCCATATACAATTTACATTAAAAATAAGTATTCAACATTAAAATACACATCAATTCAAGTGATAAAAATGTATGAAACTTGAAAAATACTGCGGAATTAAACATCAAACTATTTCTTAAAATTCTTCTTCGGTTTTACCGACGAAGTTTTTTGTCAAATTCTAGGCCAAGTCCGAGTTGAGTTTACTTTCCTATGTAACAAGAACAAGAACAAGAACAAGAACAATCCTCACCAAAAATAGGGGAGTAAACCGATATGTAAATCCCCATTCCCCTACCGTGATTTGAACTCATGACCCAGTGATTGCTAGCCTGGTTACCACCTGCGCTAAACCTCCCAAATTTATAGTAGACTTACGCAAAAGTAGGAGCAGAGTTTAACCCCGGAGCAGCCACACTTGTTTCTTCTCCTTTCTTTACTTAAAGATCAGGGTCAAAATTTCGGGGAGCATCATACTTTTCGAAACGTAAAAAATGATCTTTTCCATTGATTTTCAAAAATTCATTAAAATTTTAACGAATTTGAAAATATTTCAAAACTCTTACCAAGTGATTTAAATAAAGCTGCATTGAATTTTTTTTTATTATAGATTAACAGATTTAATGTTTTTATATACTTATATCATGAACAGTGTGATTGTTTTGGTTTGCTTTCTTGACTCTCTCACTCAGGGGTAAAATCTTTGCTGATAAAAGTACCTCTTTCCCACCTTTTGAAACCATAGACTCTTCAACTGAAATAAATTTGCTATTATTTTTCCATAGAAAATAGTTTCATAGAAATTCAAATATATCCGTGAATATTTTCATGGGTATTAACTAGTAAGTAAATAAAGAGCCACCCACATGTAACTTAAATTAGGAATATCTAACAAAATGATGACAACAATAGCCTAAGTACGTAAGTTACTAAAAAGCCAATCTTCTGCGGGGGAAAAATTCTCACAGACTTTCTTAAACAGTTCACAGTACGCCTCTAAACTGACGGTCAGCCCACATCAAGTTCACCAAAAACAATTGACAGTTTTTGTCTGTGTTGTTGCTAATATTCATTGATTTTTTGGAGCGGGGTGGGGTGGGGGGTGTTTCCACTTTACAGGAAGAAAGCCAACAAGACTTTTTGCACTGGACACATTCAACAGATGAAAAACCCGAGAATGGACAGACTGAAACATGTAAAAAAGCAATAACGAAAATGACAGTGCCCTACCCCGGCGCCCACCAAATAACTGGTACTGATCATACAGTCACGACTTTCCAAAAAGAAATATAAATACGAAAAGGCATTAGCGGGTACGACTAAATTATGTACTCGGTTTTTTCGCCTATTCTTTTTTGTGTCTGTACAAATAAATTAATTTGATCGTATTAATGTGGGCAAATGAATATCGTGTAAACTAAATAAATGAAAAATGCTAATTGTATCTCAGACAGAGCGGCATTGTCATAAAAGGCTGCTGCTGCTGCTGCTGATGATGATGATGAAGGTCCGTTTTGGGATATACGCCTACCTTCCCCAAGTAGATATAGACCTTACCCTGCTATGTTGGCCCATGACGTGTTGGCTGGGGAAGAGATGGATACAGGCCTTTCCCAAGGGCATTAGTGCGATGTGTACGCAAACTTTCTCAGCCAGAGTTTGAACCCGGTTCGCCGATCTCAATCTCCGTGCTGTTAACCACTCGGCCACACACGCCTCCTTGCAAAGGTAAGATGCATTACTCAGAACTTACAAAAATACTCTTCTATACGTATATTCAGCGGCTTTCCAATAGTGGAAAGAAGAAGAAGGAAAAAGATATATGGATACGATTTCCTTGTGGAATACGCCTCTCTTTTCAGGAGTGAAATGTTCACA
>VCCN01000192.1:4139989-4150194 GCA_006491835.1 Architeuthis dux | reverse complement strand
ACCAATAACAATTATTTTTCCAATATCCGCTTCACCGAAGATATCGAGCATTCTTCGAAAATAAAGTTCTCCCAAGATATTTATGCACAAGTGTGTCGCATATTTATGACTACCCCCCTCTCTCTCTTTTTCTTTTTCCTGGGCAACGCTGGGTACCTCAGCTAGTTTGTATCCTCATCTAATGAATTTTGAAAAATTATGATTCTTTCATATTATAGATAAATGTAAGTAACTTTTTATGCATTAGATATTTTGCTCAAACTATTATTTCATTTCTACGCAAAGATCAAATAACGACAGTCTGGATATGTTGAACCTGATTGAAGCCAATGTTTAGACAAAGCATTCCATGTTCTCTAACATGATCTATGTTGCCAAAATAAGAGGCCATTTCATTAACAGTAGTCGGTAAGACTATTAAGTAGACATTTGTCTATAATTGATATCTTATGCGCTCAGTTGCATTACTTTTCATTAAATGCTTAAGAGTATTTTCAGATTAACCTCATTCACTTGTTAATGGAAAAAGCACGTCTTTTGATAGATAAAAAGAAATGGAGCAGCCGGTCTGTACGCGAAGGTTACTACTCAATTTCCATATTATGCATTATATAAAATACTAGCACAGTACCCATAAAACAATAACGGGATTATTTACATATGGATCGGCACTTCTACCCAGGATCAGAGTATCTTGTGCGCCCTGCCTAGGATCAAATTGTGGCTCCCGGACCTTTTGCCTAGGATCAGATTTTAGTATATATATAAAATGCTATAACCTAACATCTACCTTTTACCTTTTTCTGAAATAATAATAAAATCCTGCTATGTTTGGTTTAGGAGACAATTAACTTTCTATAAAATAGTGGTAGGGGTGTACTTATTTATGGACGATACTGTATGTAGGCTCATCTAAATAAACTAATATAGGGATACATGGATATTAACCAAATGTCAATACCTGTCTTTCTCTTTATCAGCGTTAGCTAATGTATGCTAACAATCAAGAGAGAGAGAGAGAGAGAGAGAGAGAGAGAGAGAGAGAGGCGGGGATGAAGAAAAATATAAACATAAAAAGAGACCGTTAAATTTTGAGGCAATTAATTTAATCACTGATATTATAAATTGCTGTCAGTTCCAATATGGTCGGTGTTATTCAATATTCATTATTATTTTAAACATTTTTATGACTACTTTTTATCTTCATCTTAATTTATCAGTTACTTTTTTTTATCGCAACTTTTACACAGACCGATTTCCCGCCGGCTGTGAGTAAATAGCATTGAAGGGGAAATAAAGAATAAGCTAATAAATTAGGTGGGATTTGAACCCACATCCCAAAGGGAATCATCGACCTGCTCTACCAATTGAGCTACTAAGACTCAACCAGCAGGCGGAAGTCCAAATAGCACCCTTGAACCCATCCTTCACTCCGATCGGCAGCCATGTTTGTTTACATTCTGGTAGTTTCAGTTTTTTGTATTATAAATCATTATTTTGTATTATAAGTATTATAAATCATTATTATTTTAAAATTGAATGACTACTTTTTACCTTCATCTTAATTTATTAGTTGCTTTTTTCATCGCATCTTTTACTCAAACCGATTTCCCTCTGGTAGTTAGTAAATAGCGTTGATAGGAAAATAAAAGAATGGTGGAATTATTGTTATTCAATATTGATTTTCTATTAAAAACACTTTAGCAGTTCCAATGGAATGTTCGTACATGTACCAAACAAAGAAAGTTTTGCAAAACAGGCATTCACGGACGAGGAGACGTGATTTATTCTAAAATATGTAAATGATCCATATGACGCTATTTCCGCCCAGGGCATATTGCGAATCCCAGGTCGTTATGTTATGATATACTACCACGGGAAGGTCATTTTCAAGGCCAACACCTGTGTGGAAGTGGAAGTGACCCGGTCACCTTATGAAATGCGTGGGTGTCCAAAAGAACAGGATGTGTAGACTGGAAATGACACAGCGTGGGCGTTCGAAATCCTATAAAGCTCAGAGCCGAGACGAGGAAGCTCAGAGAAGAGACGGAAGCTCCAGAGACCCAAGCAGCCAGACAGGCAGACCGCCTAGGGCTGGGAAGACATAAGACCAAGTTCCCCTGTTGGGAACGGTCTCTCGGCACCCTTATCTCTCTCCCACTCTTCATTCTCCGGCCGACAAAATGTATCTTAAGAATTAAAAATATGTCACATATTTTTACAAACAACTTTCGAGTCCTTCCTTTCTATCTAAGTTCAGCATTTCCTCCCGCAAGTGAGCAACGCACGACGAGACGACCCATGGCGGCAGAACATGTCGGCAGAACGTGTAAAAGAGGCATTATACAACATATGTAATTTTGGTGCTTTGGTGATACGCCGACAAGACGTATTTTGAAACAATCTGGGGAACCGAAAAAAACAAAACAGAACCAACCACCAGACCGCTAATCACATTCAAAAAGAAAATGCCACGGACACATAATGTGAGAGTCCCAGAGAGAAGGAAGAAAGGACGATCCACGTTCCAGGGTATAAATGAAAGAATTAATTTGAAAAAAAAGGACAATTAAAGACAATCAAGGTATGTTTAAAGACTCTTTTTGTTTTGTGCCTGTCGGAAGGGAACGAAAAGAATTCTTTTTCTAATAGTAATGGAAAAAAACGAAGAAAAAAAAATTGAAAGACATAACTGCTTACACAATATGAAAAAAGAAATATTAATAGATATATACACGAAACTCACACACAATGAAAGAAAGAGGGGAACAAAAATTGGACAATGATCAAAAACATTGAGAGGAGGGAGAAGAGACATTTCGATGAGGTGGCAGCATGGATATTTTTTCTTTCTTGCTTCAATTGTTAAATGTCCTCTCTATTTGGTGTTCCATGCGCTCGTTTTGATGAAACAGTAAAGCTGTTATATTGTTTTTTAAAAAAATGATTAGGATTGTTGAAAATGTATTAACATGTTAATATACATTTGTATACGTTTTTTTTAATATTCGAATTTGCTCTATGGATTTGCACTCTAAGGAGACGTATTACTGCAAAATCTATTGTCAACACTCTCTTTGTAGGTTAAAGTTCACATCCAGAATATTGTTGAAATTCGAGTTGTCAAACAGTGATCAAGCAGACAGACAGAGTATTACTGTGCTTCCTCTTTTAAACCCTGTAAACTGTATCTCATATTTTTACACTTCACGTCAAAAAGGTGATGTGGCTCTGGAAATACTGAGTTGGACTTTCGATTTCCATTTTTTTTACATAGTGCCTTGAAATTTAATAAGTAGAGCTTACTAATTATAGGAATGCTGAAAACAAAAAGGTTAAATTTAAAATGAAATATGGAAAGATGATGATGAACATTCTTTTCTATTGTATTTTTCGGACTTTCTCGCTTTAGACAGCGAATTTTTATAACAACTAATTTAGCCTTGTAGCAATGAGGTTTTTACCATTTTATTATCAGCGGAAGAGATCCCTAAGAGAAAGAGAGCAAGGACTACAGATTGTTTTATATTAATTGATGGAAAATGTGTTTTTAAAAATGTTTTTTAATTGGTGCCTTTGTTTGGGCTCAGCATATCGAATGCTGGCCGTGATTTGATGGGAAAATCACCATGATTTGATGGAATAATCATAGCGCCTGAACATTGTGTTTTGCATCTAGAAAGAGTCGTAGGGGCGTCGACGGATATCGGTTTGAAGCGATCAAATCCTTATCGGTGGGACCGAATAAGTGAAAAAGGTCTGGAGTGAAATCTCCGCGCCCAAAATTCAGTTAAAGGGCGGGGAAGGTTTTAAGTCCCCGGATGTAGTAAAATGATGGGCAAGTTTAGGGCCAAAATTTAAGCATGAGAGGGATTCATGCGGATGTATTTTGTTCATTTTCCATTGTATCATGTTGAAGAGGAATACCTCTGTTATGTTTTTCAATGAGACCTTGCAATTTTCGGAATTGTCTATTTTTGTTTTTTGGGGACAACTGTACAATTTCTTTTTATTTAATAACATTGTGTTTTGCAAACTGTTTTTTTTATGACAGTTATAATTGTCATTTTGTACTGTAAAATATTGTTGGAAGTACAATTTTTTGAAGGTTGAAGGTATAAAACTGCTACAGTCTTCTGTGAATTCTGAATTTTATGTATAGATATGAGAACGTGAGATGATATATACATTTCTTTTAGACTTAGTAGAAAGTATTAATATTAAATTAATTTACTAGATATAAATACAGGACAGCTGACGCACAAGATGAGTGGGTGAAATGTAGATTTTGAATTTTGATATGAAAAAAAGAAAGAAAAGGAGAAGTCCCCATCCTTAAATTTAAAAAGAAAGAAAAAGAAATTGAAAAAAAGAAAAGAAAAAGATTTGATTTATCACTATAGTTAGAACGTAAATTTGTACTTTGTGTGTGTGTGTGTGTGTGTGTGTGTGTGTGTGTGTGTGTGTGTGTGTGAAACATATGTATATTTGGGTCTGTATATGCCATGGTGTGTGCATAGGAATGCGAGATTGTTATGAATTAGGACGTCAATGATAAGAATAGATTTAGGATGTAAGAAAGTGATAAAAGAAAACAAAAAGGATAAACCTGTTGAAGTTGAAAAGAACTAATGTACCGATTTTTATTTAACCAATTCTTTTCCGAACCCGATTTTATTTTTGTGTCAAATTGATCACGGGTGAGGACTGTTGTTTTTTGTGTGTGTTTTTGTTTTTTCTCTCTTGTGGAGAGTCAGAGAGAGAGAGAGAGAGAGAGAGAGAGAGAGAGAGAGAGAGAGAGAGAGAGATGCTGATCCACGTGTGTATATTTTGAAAAATACGGGGAGGAGTAATGTTATGATATACTACCACGAGAAGGTCATTTTCCAGGCCAACACCTGTGCGAAGTGGAAGTGACCCGGTCACTTTATGAAATGCGTGGGTGTCCAAAAAAACAGGATGTGGAAACCGGAAATGACACAGCGTGGGCGTTCGAAATCCCACAAAGCTCAGAGCCGAGATGAGGAAGCTCAGAGAAGAGACGGAAGCTCCAGAGACCCAAGCAGCCAGACAGGCAGACCGCCTAGGACTGGGAAGGCATAAGACCAAGTTCCCCTGTTGGGAACGGTCTCTCGGCACCCTTATCTCTCTCTCCCACTCTTCATTCTCCGGCCGACAAAATGTATCTTAAGAAATAAAAATATGTCACATATTTTTACAAACTTTCGAGTCCTTCCTGTAAGCAACCCACGACGAGACGACCTATGGCGACAGAACATATCTGCAGAACTGTTAGACGTGGGGGTGATGGGCCTTACTCTGCCACGTTGACCCAGGACGTCTTCGCAGATGGAGGGGGGGGGTGATGGATCCCCGACTGCTTACGGCACCTGATATTCCCCGACAGTCACCCATCTAGGCACTGACCAGGTCCGACTTTGCACAACTTTGGTGATCGTACGAACAGGTGTATCCAACGCGATTTGGCCGTAAATGGAACTAGTAGTATATTCCTTACGGACATTGAGACATTTACTCACTTTCATCATCATCATCACCCGTCAAGAGTCCACTGCTGAACCAAGGCCTTTCCCATCTCCTTCCATGACGACCTAGACCTCTGCCACGTCTTACCGGCAAACTTTTCTATCTCATCCCTCCATCTTGTGTCTGGCCTTTTCCTACTGCGTTTACCGTCCCATGGGCGCCAATCGGTTAGTCTTTTACCTCATCTATTGTCATCTCTTCTTGCTAGGTGACCAGCCGATCTCCATTTTGCTGTTTAATTATTTGTATAATATCGTTCACTCTAGTCCACCCTCTGATCCATGTCGATACGCTTTTACTCACTTAAGTCTAGCAAAAGTGAGGGGAAGGGTTTAACTCACTATCAACGTGACACATGTTTGCTAACCTACCTCTGCATATTAAATATTAATACTCAGAATTCTATTTTAGGAAGAGACGAAAACACGTTTGAACATTGAAAAAGTGTGTATCAAATATAAAATAACTTCATAATACCATTGCATCCTAAAATGAGAGAGAAAGTGAAACATTTGTTCACTGCTCTTCAATAATGCAAGTTTAAAAGCATTTTGATATTCGAGTTTTAAATTAGATTTGCAAAAGAGCACATTGCCAGATTTGATTTGGCTGTAGATAGCGAAAACAACCCATCAATGTATTTTCCATAACGGATGCGAATACTCAAGAAGCGAAGGCATAAAAGATTTCCCATAGAAAAAAAAACCTATTTTTCTTCTTCAGTTTAAAGTGTTCCCTTTAACTTGTTTTGACTGGGCCTACGCACTGCGAGAATAAACTTCCACGCCGTTGGAGCTCTCGATCGAGATTTATCGTATAAAAACAGAAAAAGCAATGCATACACAACAGGGAATAAAACGATTCAACTGAACACTCAAAACAGCTTACTCCGGGGATTATCTTCACTATCGTTCAGTTCAACGGATCAGGAATGAAAGGAAAACTTCTTACCCTTAAAATCTTTAGATTATCTCAATTATTATGCAACTGACAGCAACTAGTTATAAAATATTATACTTATTTCTTTCCACGCGAGGCAGAAATCTTAACATTTTGCAGTTTTACATTTGTATAGATTGGCTAAGCACTCTCAAATGATACCGCCGAGAATTATGAAATATTTCTTCTAATCCAAGGCCGTTTGGATTTATATGAAGAAAGGTCAAATTACAATATTAAGATACATTCTTTTCACCTGCTTTGTGGGTTGATAGTTGCGTATTTGTCACCGGTCGATGTTCGAACCCAGTTAAAAGCCAAAATTTACAATGCTGATTTTCAAGGCAGGCTTGCGTTCCCCACTTGAAAACTTGGAGTAACACAATCTTCTTACCCCCATTTGATCTTGTGACGTAAGCTCAGTAAATATACTATATATTTCTTTATTTTTTTTAGATATGTTTTTGGTCTAATATTATACGAACAATTTTATTTGTTCATAGTGGAAATATAAAGCACATACAATTATGTAAGGATTCAGCCATGGAAAATGGAATGGGCAGACCGAATTCATATTAAACAGGTCTGGTTAGTCACTCAAAAGAAACTGTCAGGTAACAAACATCCTTTAGCATGCTGTGTTGGGGGTGATCAATTAAAACATTGGAAAAAGGGATGATCAATGAATAAGTTACTTCCCTTTTGAATTTAGCATAAACATACATTGTAAATTAAACCCCCCATTAAAAACCTATTTAAAGGAGAGTATTTTCAAAAGACCAAAAAAAGGTTTTTCTAGCCATAATAGGTAGTACAATTTTCAGCCTTCTAGCTCCTTTGGTGCGGCGTGTACGCCTGATAGATACCTAGCTAACCGGCCAGGTAGCCAGCCAGACCAACTTAAGATCTGAAGAAACCTATGCTGACAGTTTTGGTGACAGTTTTGGTTGACGGTTTCTAATTATATATGAATATATTTTGCGCATATGATTTCACCTTGCAATCAGTACGCTTTCAGATCCCATTCTCTCTTCTCCTTTCCTTTTCTTTGGTGGTCTTTGTTCGTGAACATAGGAACTGATTGGGGAAACTATCGAGTCTGACTTCTACGAGCAGCAATGCATTTTCCTTCTTAGAAACAGTTATGCTAAGTAAGAATGGAATTGTACTGATGGCTGGAGGTCTTGGACTTTAACCGCATGACCACGGCATTGACTCTAATTACCGTATGTACACCCTGACGCAGACTAATCTCCAGCGAAAGCTAAATCCTTCTTTACGGTCAGTCTTGCAAAATCTGCGATACCACTGTAACATGCTTGTACATATAAGTAGAGTATACCAATGAGAGCAAAAGACTGATGAGTTCAACATTATAACCGAAGGTATGGTACTAAATAATCACACATTGGAAAGTAGACTGACTTTAAATTGAATTACTTTTTGAATCGTACTTGTATAATCATGATAACCACGCAGTAAAAGCATAACGGAACATTTGTTATGGATTCGGAATTGATTAATTAATGGTTCGAATAATGCAAGATAAACTATTAGAGAAAATGAACTGTGAACTTTGGTTTTAAATAAATAGTAATGTTATTTTGTTTTAATGTAGTAACAGATATTTAAGAAGAGAATCCCAAAATTGTAGACCCTCAATCGTAACACTAAGCCACAATTGCTGAAGATGTTACAGAAGTCGATTGGAAAGAGGGAATCAGTACTGGGAAGTAAAGAAAGAGGACTTTCTAGATGAGTACCATTTATGTCTGAACCCAACACGGTGATAATGGGTTTCATTTCTCGTCTCCCGAAACTGAAGAGATCCAAAAATTAGATAACGTTGGCGTATACACAGGGTGGCTGAAAAGGAAATTTCTGTTGGATTCTTTTTTGATTCCCTGATTAATTCCAGCGAAAAAATTCACGGGTATACAAAAGTTACATATAAATTCTAATAGAGAGTTAATTCTCCCCTACCCTGTATTGTAATCAAGTATCTTTAAGCAAATACGTAATATATACTGTCGATATTGAGGGAATAGTTCTCTTAATTAAGTCACTATTATGACGTGAGCTACTTAATTCAAAGATGGGGATACAAGTCCAGTAGATTTTCTTACCTCTGTACTGGATAGTCTTAGTTTTGGTTTGAAATAAGCATTTTCAGACACCTTTTATTAATAGATCTATAAACCTAAGACTTGTATGCTACTTTAGTTGAATTACAAACTGCCGTGCTTGGCGACACTCGACACAGAATATCCATATTATTGTGTATAGTGAGCCACTAGGAACCGCCAGTAATTGCTGTTTTTAATAGCGTGGCTTTTGCGTCACCAGTTTAGAATGTTATGATAGTCAACAAATTCCTCTTGGAAGACTGGCGTAACACAATTTTACCACCTTCAGTTTTTTCAGTTGGAGTTGACTTTATCCCCCCCGTAACAACAAGAACACTCCTCACTAGATTTAGGGGAGGAAACTCTTCACTGTTTGTCTATCCCGTCATGTTAGACCAAACCGATATATAAAATTAACATTTTCCCCACCGTGATTTGTAATCACGACCAAGTGATTGCAAGGCGGCTCTCTTACCAACTGAGCCAAACTGACACGTAATATATCTTCGAATTTATTCATTATATATACAATACAAGATTTGCAGTAATCATCTTCAGTCGAAATAGAAGTAGGAGTGGAGTTTTACCCTGCAGCAACCAGACCTGTTCTCAATATATTGATAATAGTTAAGAGGATCACAAAAGAAAACAAGCCAGACTGAAAGGCTAAAAGAAGAAAGAAGATGACTACATGATCATCTGAATGTTTTACTGTTGACGACACTGTTAAACGATCTGGGAACTCGAATGAGATTTCTCAGTTTGAATAAAGTCGAAAGTCATTGAAATGAATTCAAGATGTTTTTGTAGTATTTGTTTAGTTCTTTCAAAAGGAATTTAATGAATAAATGATAGCTTTGTATTGGCTATCTTAAAATGTCCTATTTTAGCCTGACAATGTAGATCTGCTTCTAGAAAAATGTCGATGGAAATATTATTTATAACTCGATTGTAAAGCGTCTGTAATTTTTTAAGAAATAGCTTTTTCATACAAAAATGGGTTTTCGATTGTCAATCATCATCCTATTCCTCATGTATTTACGGTATCATAATCTAATACGATGTCATCCTTGAGTGAAACCGTGGTATGTGAGTTGATCCTCAGGTGAACTATCATGCGAATTTTTTTCCAGTGTCCCCTTCGACAAAAGTGCTTGTGACCCACCAATGATTTCAGCAAATATTCACACCTGGGAAAGAAAAACACATATACATATACATTTGGCCCATTTCTTTTGCCCCAGGAGTGTGTGAGAATGCCATGAACAAAACCTTTTTTTACAAGTTAAACTATGAGAATGAAGTAATGTAGTTGGTTTATGTAATTTACGCATGAATAATCTATAGTAAATAAAATAAATATTTGTGTTTCCACATCTCATCTTAAAGTATTTCTCCTCAATTGGTTTGTGTTAAAGTATTAAAGTGATATTTAAAAAAAACAATCTCTCTTTAGTGAGTAGAAAAATATGCAGTATTACAAATGACTAGTTTAATCAAAATGTGATTTAAAACAGGTCTGGTTAGTCACCCAATAGAAACTGTGACGTAACCAACGTATTTTGGTAGCATGCCGTGTTGTGGGTGGTCAAT
>VCCN01000192.1:4103319-4114326 GCA_006491835.1 Architeuthis dux | reverse complement strand
ATTTTCCATGAGTAACCTATAGTTATGCGGGATGTGCCCTATTCTCGCAAGCTATTCAAAAATAGTTCGAGCTTTAGAAATGTGACTTTGCTTTGTTCAAGTAAAACATTTACAGTCCTTGACCATCCTTGCCTGGAGCTCTAAGTTTCATATTCTGTAATGCAAACACTATTTCGTCTTCTGTTATCTCTGGGAAATCAATAGTGTCTATCGGAGTATCATTTTGTGGAAAAGCTTTTCACTGGTTAAAGATGTGAGCAAACATAGATGGATATTTGAACCATTTAAGATTCGCTGATGACTTTGCAATGAAATTACAAAACATGTTGAAACACACACACATACACACATGGAAGTACGGTGGTTAGTATACTAGTCTAGAAAGAAGCTCTATCATCACTGGAGGCAAAAAATGAAGTGTTTTGTCTAAGTTGACCTTGTCCCACAAATAACAATATATAGCTTCAATTGGCTAACATATGTACATCCATACACTCTTATTTTTTCAGAGTCTATATGATTGCCTACAGGGTGTCCCGTAATTATCTCCTTTTATGTACACGTTGTAAGGGGAATAACTTTGTATTGACTAGGCTCGATCGTGGTGAAACTGATACTCTTAGATGCCTAGCAAATACAAAGTTACTGCCCTTAAAATGTACATTATAAGGGGAATCACTTTGTATTAACTAGGCACCTAAGAGTATTCAATTATATAATTACGGGACACCCTGTATGTAATCATATAGACTCTGAAAAGATAAGAGTGTATGGATGTAGTTACAAAAAGTGAAAAACGGTTTCAATATTATTTCTTAATAAGTTCTTATTCAAAATCTATTGAACGGTAATTGAAGAATTTATCATTTAGGAATATTCATTTATCAAGTTTATATTGCCGATAAATGAGATTAGAACCATTATTGCAGGAAAGAATATTGAATCTATTGAATTTGATTAAAAACCAAATTGTTTACTTCAACAAATCGGGAGGATCTGACTTTCTCTTCCAGACGAAAGCTACAAGCAGTTAATATTTCATGTATTTCCTTCGGTATTTCTAGAGAGTCTTCAGCTCATTAACCGATATATATTTCCAGAATATTTCGGTAAACTGTTCTCCTGGGTTCCTTGAAGTGTCTCTGACAAAAGAAAGTCTCAGATATTACAGCCAATTATGAACGAGTATCAGGGAAAGCAGGATTGCGATGCCTATTTTACCAAAGGAGCGCAAATTAAGCAATATGTTAGGTGTGTTCAAAAGTTCCCAGTTCTCTTTTTTGAAACTAGAGACCGAATACACAGTTGAAAACAGGTTTTTCGCTGGAAACTTTAGAACAGACCTAATAATTTGGTATATTTCAAGAATAACACGAGCATCATTTTCCGACTCAAAATTATCCTAATGCTGTTAAACGAGGGCACATAGGGATATTTATAAACGAGTCATTTCAAACAGTCTTAAAGGTTAAATATAATTGATACTCGTAAAAGCCCATTGAATTTAAGGCGATTTCTTCTCTAAATCTGATGTGACGTAATTTTCAGACTACAATTGAAGACATCTGTGTGTGTGTGTGTGTGTGTGTGTGTAATCACCGCGATTATTCAACAACTGATCATTGTATGAAGTTGACATTCGCCAGCTATATTAGTGTCGAGTTTGAAGTTTATTTTGGATCAGCGGTTCTCGAGAAATCTAATAAAAATAAATAAAAGATTACAGATCTTTCTTCATAGTTTCTCAAATTACCTCCATTGACTTCCTCTTTTAGAAAATATCTAAATTGGCAGCCCTGAAGAGAGAAGTAATCGAAATACTTCGAAGCCGTAGTTTCGTACAACGAACGGAACATTTTACTTGACAATTATGGCTGGCTACTCCACACAAGTCCGACCCTTCCCAAATATGCACATTTGGAACGGGCACTGCCCGAGTCAACCTTAAACTTTAATTAATGAAAATATATAAGGCTTAGTGTATCTACCAACTACGGAATGTTCACGTCCTGTGGTTTAAAAGCAGGTCAACTCAACATTCCCGCAAAGGGGCGACAGACAACCCATAGCAAGTTCGGGTATCTGCCAGGAGAAAGACACTCATGTCAAACCTACAACCTATGGACTCTGCTCCGGTGATTCAGAGGATGCAAAACCTTGGTTTAAAGAGTGGGGGGACCATGGGCAAGTCGCACTTCACCTTAAAACCTCACTGCTCAGGCTGGGAGGTTATCCCACACACAGGACCCGCCGTTTATGGTCATACCAATCACAAAAATCTTCGTTCGCGAAGCCAAGCCATCCATTCATATATAGAGCACTTTTGTGACTATTTTCATTAACTAGCAACACTGACCCAAATATGATTAATTCGTGTTCCACTCAATGGATGTTACGTCGACTAAAGGTGAGACTTTCACATTCTTCCAATACCATTCACATATTTTAAAATGGTATTAGCACTATTACAAAAAAAAGATTCTTTGTTGTCTCATCAACACTGATATGTCATATATCACAGAAAAACACGTCGCAGAGCAATGGTGTGCGAGTTCGTCTCGCAGGCCATTGCTGAAATCGATGGCCTTGTAGGGAGTCATAATGCTAGATTAAATAAACTTTGCACTGTTTTGTCTTATGCACACCGTAAAACCTGAACAGACGGCAACAAGAGGGAAAATGTCCGCAAGGTTATCCTCGTTCTTCCTAAAAAGAACTGAGCTAAGCTTGGTAAATATTTATAGTATGAAATAACATTTAATTTAAAGTTGGCGTACAGTTAATAATAGTAGAATTGACCAATGGTTAATTTTTAAATTACAAATAAGTCAATAAGGATCGGCTACGCAACAACCCACACTTTTGTTGGTGTAATCTTCCATGCGTTCCTCCGGGATTGTCTATAATTAAATTGAAATAATGTCAGTTGCTGTTCAAACCACTGCGCTATTATTGACTTGGTTGTGTATAAAGGTACTCTTACCGCTGCAAGGGTAATAATAGTAGTTAATGTGTATTGGGCTCGCCTCACGGTTCTTCTGATAATCCCCTTCAAACTGTGACTGTATACGATGCAAAAGGTGACAGTAAAAACGTGGGGGGGGGTTAAAATTCTAAGAAAGTTGGATTCAGTATTGTCTATAACTTAGAGAAGCGTCATTAACATAGCAACTTTCTTTCCATCTTTGATGTTTTCCTTACGGATATTACATATTACGCCTGAAGAAGGCCATAGAATGAATCGGCCGAAACGTTGTGAAAACATCAAAGATGGAAAGAAGAGATTGGATTGTCTGAACAAAAGTTGGTTTGGCTTCGATATGTTCTCTGACTCGCTGATATCTCCTACCCTCTTATTAAACTACAAAACCTTTTTCTCTGTAGGTTTTACAATGATAAACAATATGGAATTAACTTACCCTTTGTTTTGTTTTATGATAGTATAAATTGTATATTTAACATTAACATTTGACATTCATTTTTGTGTGAAAAAAGTATACTACTTGTATATACAAGCACGCATCATAACAATCATATTTACACAATGTCTAGGACCTTAAACATTTGCGGTGGTGTAATAAACATCATAATTCTTCTTAAAATCATTTACATCTGTTGATAGCACTACAAAGTCCCACCACTCTATTGCTAAAACAGAATTTTCTGATATTCAATCTACTTCTATTTGCTTCTACCGTGTATGTGTGGCCTCTCGGTCCCTTGTACCCATTTCTAGTAAAGAATACATCAGGGTCTACTACTTCTAAACCACGCATGATCTTAAACATTTCTATCAAGTCTCCCAGATCCCCCCTATTTACTAACGATTGTTCGTCTCTGGACTTTTTCTAAAAGATTCTTTTATCTTTCTCCAAGTACGGTGATCAGGCCTGTGCACAGAAATCGAGGTGTGGACGGACATAAGTCTTATATAGTAATCTGGAACGAGTCCTTGTCTATATATAAATAAAAAAAGTCTGCTCAATCAGTCCAAACACCCTGTTCGCCTTAGCAGCAACACTGGCAATATATTTGGAGAATGATAGTTTATCAGTTATTATGATACCAATATCCTCTTCATCATTTACAATACCTAGATTATTTCCGTTCATACAGTAATCGTAACACGGATTTCTATTTCCCACATGTACCACCTTGCATTTATATTCATTAAAAGCTAATAACCATTCTCTTTACCATAGCATTAATTTATCTAGGTTCTCCTGTACTCTTACTTGGTCAACCGGCAACAAGACTGGATGGTACAATTTGGTATCATCTGCTAACTTTTTACATGTTATTGATATTGTATCCGGAAGATCATTAATAAATATTAAAAATAGTACTGATCCAAGCATTGATCCCTGTGGCACACCACTACTTACACACATCCAATCAGATTTAGAACCATTTACACAGATTCTCTGTTTCCTACCCCGCAGGAAATCTCCCAGCGAACAAGTTTGTTGGCCAGCTATACCACATCTTTGCAGTTTGTAAATCAGTCTACACCGAGGAACTGAGTCAATGGACTTTTTGAAATCTAGGTATAATGCATCAAAAGGAACACCCTCATCGTACAATTTTGTCCACTCTTCGAGCGTAGTAAGCAGATTTGTTAGGCAATATCCCCCCCCCCCCCTCTGAAGCCATGTTCATCAAACATTATACCATTATTCTCGATGAATTAACTATTCATTTCTTCACAAGTTTCTCACAGATCGCACACACTTGTACGGATGGATGTCATCATGGTCGTGTCTTCGAGAAGAGATTTCTTTTAAAAATGGGATAGAAAATAAATCTGATCACCAAGGAAAGATGAACTAAACAAGTAAGCGATTACTCACCTGAAGAATTATCCATACATAATTCCTAATCAGCTAATCTCTAATGGTCTTTACGGAGAAAAAGAAGGAACAGAAATAAGAATAATGTTCTGATGGATGAAAGCAACTTTCGAAAATATGCTTGTAGGTCATCAATAAATAAATGTGGTTGATTTTGTAAATATTTCAATGTGTATTCCCATCATCCGCTGATCTTTTTTAAGAACAGAGAATAAAGGTTTTATCAAAATAATTAAAAGTAAATGAATAGATACATAGATAAAACACCCAGACTCATATAAATGCATACAATTGGAGTGCATTCACATTTAGTCTATCTATGTTTTTCGGACAAGACCCAATCCAAAAAAGTTACCTATGAAAGAAAATAAATACATAACCAGTGAAGATTAAGTTTTTACAATATTGATAAAGATTAGTTATTTATTTAAAGGGGAAAAACATGGAAATGCTGGTAAGTCTTTCTTAACGGAGATACGTAGAGATTACATAGTAAGCATATAACATTAAAAAACAAAACTAGAATTTACTTTTGTCGCATTTTACGAATCGACAGAAATGGAAGGGTAGAAGCATTTATTGATTTATACAGGTTGCTATCTTAGACGACTTAACAACACAGTTTTAAATGAGCCAATCAGAGAGCTTTCTTGTATAACAAGCCTGGCTGCTGCAGTTTAATCCACTCCTACTTCTATTCCGACTGAAGATGATTACTGCAACTTTTGTATTGTATATATAATAAATAAAAAATTATAAAAAATATATTTTTTAGTATAAATGTATTTATTTATTAGAATGAAATAAGCCCTTGCGTATTTGTTATATAAATTTTCGTAGATATGTAAGACTTGTCAGTTTGGCTCAGTCGGTAAGAGAGTCGCATACTGATCACTTGGACGGGATTTCAAATCACAGTAAGGAAGTGTTAATTTTATATATGGTTTGGTTTAGCGTGAAGGGACAGACAAACAATGAAGAGTTTTCTCCCCTAAATTAGTTGAGGCTTGTTGTTGTTACGGTAGAAAAAACAGAGTCAACTCCAGACTTGGACTGGATTTGACAATAGTTTAGAGATATTGAGATAATCACTGTGTAACCGACCTATTTTCATCCACATTGGACAGCAGGCTGTTTGTTTTTGCTAACAATTTCCAGGGTGCCGTGACAAACACATTAACAATTAAGAAATGGAAAATGTTAACATTCTGAAAGGAAGTAGTTTTCGTTTCAAATACATTTTTTATAATTAACTCAGACTGATCTTATTAAACTTGACTAGTTTTTACTTTCATCCTAATCTTAGTTGTTTTATATAGAATTTTCAATTTGGGACGTTGTTTCTATGGCAACGAATAACAGCACAATCGGAAATAAGGATTCGGTGAGAATCGAACACACATCCTCATTGCCAGAATAAGACTAGATTACGTTTAGCTGCTTCGTACCAATCGGCCACGAATATTTCATAGACCAGCAGAAGCTGATTCACACTTAAAAACTCACTCCCTACAAATTTATCAATTTTAATAAAAGATTTTGTCAAATTTAATAAAAGTGCTGTGTTACAATACTTGGTCCAATAATAATAAACATTGATTTATAACTTAGACTAGTTTGTTTTATTTTCTTTTGTTTTACTGGCGCAGTTTTTAGCCGATACATTCTTCGGTCATGAAATTAAACTGCGAGAATTCGCAATAACGTAGTAGGATCGAATGAGACTTGCAATTGCACCCTATACCCTATACACCTTATGAACCCTAGAGCTCGTCTCTTGTAGATGACGCCATAGCCAATTAGGCTAGGACCAACGAATGGATCGATGAAGAAACGATGTGATAAAAAGAAACAACAAAAGAAGGAAGAAACTAGTCAACATTAATTATAAAAACAGGTCTGGTTAGTCACTCAATAGAAACCGTGTTTGGGGTGATCAATCAAAACTTGGAAAAGGGGGGTGATCAATGAATAAGTTACTTGTTTTGTTGGGCAGTGATCACTAAAAATTTGAAAATAAATAACAAGCATGAATGCTGCTGGACACAAAATAGCGATCAATTTAGCACAAACTTACATTGCAAATTGACCCCCACCACCACTAAAAACCTATTTGGGAGGGGGGGTTTAAAAGAAAAAGAAAACGGTTTTCTAGACATAATAAGGAGTAAACCTTGAAATTTTCAGCCCTATAGCTCCATTGGTGCGGCCTGTACACTTGATACATATATACATACATGACCGTTGCCACTCGATACGAGTATGGCGGCTCCTAGGAGAGTACACTTTCATGTTTCCTCCGTGGAGCAGCGAGTGCTTGAGAAAGGACCGGGTGTACGGCCAAATTGTGTTGGATACCCCGGTTCTCGTAAGATCACTGAAGTTAAGCGACGTCGAGCTTGGTCATTACCCAAATGGGTGACCGTCTGGAAATACCAGGTGCTGTATACAGCAATAGGATTCTTCTGTGCCCGTCTTAGCCTATGCTCTGCCGCC
This sequence comes from Architeuthis dux, assembly GCA_006491835.1. Classification (NCBI taxonomy): domain Eukaryota; kingdom Metazoa; phylum Mollusca; class Cephalopoda; order Oegopsida; family Architeuthidae; genus Architeuthis; species Architeuthis dux. The sequence goes on along the minus strand of VCCN01000192.1, from coordinate 4,106,980 downwards.
AATTAACAGAACCTCTTGCCAAGCTAGGACCGGACATACATACATACAAGCCAGCCGGACCAACTTGAAAACTGAAGAAATCTATGTTGACAGTTTTGCTGACGGTTTCTAATATGCTGTAAAGAGATGAAGAAGTTGAGGGTAAAACGATTTGAAGATATCAAAGTGATTAAAAGGAAGAAAAACTGGGGAACGGAACGCCGACCAAAGCAGACGATGATTAGAAAATGAGAAAGAAAGACAGATTCCTGCGTCCTTGTGCGTCCTTGTTCTGAAGGAATCAATCAATCAATCTGTCAATCGATACATTAATAAAACAGGGAGAGACAGATGAGGGAGAGAGAGAGAGTGGAGAGAGACAAGGGGAGAGAGTTTGAGAATGAGAGATAGAGAGAGAGGGAGCAAGAGTGGAGAGTGAGTGCGAGAGAGAGAGTGGAGATAGAGAGTTGAGAGAGGGAAAGAAAGGTAGAGTGGAGAGTGAATACGAGAGAGAGAGGGAGTGGAGATAGAGAGTGGATATAGAGAGTGGGGAGAGGGAGATAGGGGGAGAGTGGAGAGTGAATAAGAGAGAGATAGAGAGTGGAGAGAGAAAAAGAGGGAGAGTGTGAGAATAAGAGAGTGGTGAGAGGTGGAGAGAGAGTGTGGAGATAGAGAGTGGATAGAGAAAGTGGAGAGAGGGAGAGGAGAAAGAGGTAGGGAGAGAGATGAGCAAGTGAGAGAGGGGGAGAGTGGAGAGTGAATAAGAGAGAGAGTGGAGAGGGGAAGTGGTAGGGAGAGAGAGGGGAGAGAGGTGGAGAGAGATGGGCGTGAGAGAGAGAGAGAGGGGAGAGAGAGAGGAGAGAGGGGAGAGAGAAAAAAATGGTAAAAGCTGATTATTTAATCATGGTTTTGGAAGAATGACATGTGCTCGATGATGAAGGTCATGCCGTTATTTCTTAGTCATGTTGAAACTCTAACGTAGGCACAGCAATAAGCCCGTAGCTCAATGATGAAAAAAAGCATTCATTTTACACAACAAATATTTAGTTTTCAAGATAATCATCTTCCTTGCCAATGCCTCTCCATTAATCAAATAGATCTAAAATTATGTAGCGAAAATTTCAGATCAAAATCCAGCTAAAATAACTGTATCAGGCTACGGACTTATTGATCCACCGTCGTATATTGAGTGAGAAAGGTTTCAAAGTTACCTCCCTATTTCTTTCTGAGATATTTCTTCCAAGATGTTGCGTTGTATATCGTAGCTTATCTTTCAAAGATGCTGATTCTTAAACTAGACGAATTGGGATTTGATTCTCAATCCCTGTTCACCGTGATCAGTTCATTCATGCACTTAGAAAAAGATTCCAAACGGCAAAGATTTTAAGTTTCAATTCATCCCCGTCTCATCGACCCTGAAAATCATTAACTTGTGCTGCAAAGTTGTTATTTTGGTTACACCCCCGGGAAACAATGAGCACGGAACATGAACTGTTAATTCAAGTATTTGCAACCATTTAGAAAATGTTTTCTCTCTCTCTCTCTCTCTCTCTCTCTCTCTCTCTCTCTCTCTCTCTCTCTCTCTCTCTCTCTCTCTCACATACACACTGAAATGTCTAATTTTCTGGTGTATATTTGACATTAAATCACATCTTAAATGAAATTCCATATAAGAAGTTGATGTTTATTAATATTTTTGAATACTCAGATGTAGGGTTTAATGTTAATTTAATTATATATATATGTAATATAAATATAAGAGCAGGTCGTGGTGTAATGGTGGGTGTGATTGTATCGTAAGCTATTGTGCGTGAGCTCGTTCTTCACTGACTATGGCAAAGTTGTTTTTTAGTTTAACAAATATCCTTTATTTACAACAACGTGTGTGTGAGAGCGTACGTGCGCGCGCGTGTGTGCATGTGTGTTTTCAAGTAGATATAGCATTCTGATCTGATCTCTTTCCTGTTTACATTGAGACAAAATACATATTTGTATCAAGTGAAGTACCCGCTGCTCTTGTTCAATATAGTAAAAGTTTTATTCTAATGTTCCAAAAATCTCTCTTTCTAGTGATATTAAAATATCATAGAATCATTCATTTTATTTTCTTTAATTTTGAAAAGTACTTCTAAAAATTCTCTTCTTTATATTTATGGTAATATCTATTTGTTAACTTAAAAATTCAAATCTACATTTATATTCGAAGATGTTTTCCAGGATGAAAATATTGAAAATACACGTGTTTATCAATAATAAAAACTATCGTCTGATATTGAATTGTTCAAATTATTATCAATTACGTACACATTCGTATCGACATAGGTTCATTTAATTTGTTTAGTGTGTCAGCGAAAGCACATTTGCTTCTACTGTTTATACAAAATGATTCGTTTTTGAGATGCTCAGATCCCCTTTGAATTTGAATGAAAATTTGAAAATAATCCAAACATGCTGGATACGAAAACAGCTTTTAATTGCAGCAAAGTAAATGCTGACAATATGTTTGTTCTCAAGCTATTTCAACTCAAAGTAGACATTAAGAGTATCTCTGATTTTCTTTTATTCTGTTCAGAGGCTCAAGACAAGGAAACCTCCCGGAGATAAAAAGGTTTTGGTTGGGGAATAATACCAATTAATTATGCAGTAGAGTATAGTGAAGCCACAGACAAATAGCTCAGATTCAAAACTGTCTCATTTGGGAAAGTTTAAACGGACGAGTGACTTAAATTTTCTGTTGTTTTAATTCAAAATTTCAGCTGATTAGGTGATGAATTTTTGAATTATTCAAACATATTTTTTTAAAAACAATTTTGGGAATTGTAAAATTATAAGTTTTTTAAAATTTTGAAGTTTTAGAATTTTAATATTTTATAACGTCTAGAACATTGAAATTAAAAGTATTTTTCATTTTCATAGTTTATTGCAAAATGTTTTAATTTTTAGTTTTTCATATTATAAAAACGTTTTGATTGATTAATTAAAAAAAAACTTGACGTCTGTGAAAACTGCAAAGACATTTTTAAAGAGTAGAATTACTATACCAATTCACTTAAAGCAGACTTGAGAGTTAACCAGCCCAAACTTTTTGTTAAAACGGGGGACAATAACAAACCTTTGTGTCCAGAATTATTACACTTAAGACAAAAACATATTAATCAATACAGCCAGGCCACTGATGTAATTGCTTTCTGAGAGGCTTTTCAAACTGTAGCTACAGTCGCCATCATCCAGCAGACATTTGTTGGCTTGTCTATAATGAAGCGAATGGACGAATACTTTTCTGTGATTGACTAAGAAGCCGAGACTGTCACAGTCCTGTTTGGTGAAGCTCAGTGATTGTGATTGATGTCTACTTCGTGCTGCTTTTTTGTAAATCTATCAAAGTGGTCATTTGGATTGGATCCAGTGGCTCACATCTTTTTGTTCTTTTCTCCTTCTGTAGCGAATTCGCCTGAGCCTCTTATTTGAAACTAATATAGACATAAAGACCAATTTAAATCCGTTGTATTGTCACATAGGTCGTTGCCAACACTAAGTAACCGACCACTTATAATAAGTATTATAATAAAGATGGTAATAATCATTGTAATTATGGCACTATTAAAATACAATAAAAGCAACTGTCGTCGTAAATAAAAATCCCCAAATCAGACCGACCAACCACACCCAACTGATTGACGTG
>VCCN01000192.1:4051543-4063827 GCA_006491835.1 Architeuthis dux | reverse complement strand
ATTCAGGTCCCACAAGGTCAAAATGATGGGTTATGTTCATAAATGTTTGATCATACTCCTAAAAAACATAGACCACAAAAGCCTTACTGTTTTATCCAAGGCCAAGAAGACTTTTCTCCCTTTGATTCCTTTTGTCACTGAATCGTACAAAGAGCGCCAGATGGGAAGACAAGGAAATCTGCTATCTTTATAACGATTGCTATATCGATTGCTATTCACATCTGATCAAGGCTATGAATACCGTAATCAATATATGCCGATCGAAAAATATCAAGTTGGCTTAAAACAAATGTATTTCAAATCATTGCTTGATAAAGAAATAATAAGAAAACTATTATGTTCCTCTTTCTACTCATATTTTGCTTTCATTTCTTGTCATTATGGCAATAAATTTATTCTCTTCTCGTTTTACAGATCTTCAACGTTAACGAGACCATTAAATCGAGGTGAATTCTAAAATTCCTAATGCCGCCATTTAACTATGTCTGTCCGGTCTTGATATCGGGTATAGCGAAGAATTTCAGTCCCAATTTAACGAGATGCTCAGAGGGCATTTCAGTCTCGTAACCGTTGACTCATGAACAGAAAACGCTTTGCAGTACGCTCGCAATTTGGAGTGAAGATAAAAGCCTTTTTACTCCCCCCCCCAAATCACTTATAAGCAATGGAAATGGCAGAGAGGTTTTATGAAATGATCCCGAACCGTACATCATGAAAGCTTATTGACTTCGTTTTCGTTGTTGCTTACCATGGCGTTCTTGTCGTATTTTCTAATTAAATTAATCGTGACGTTTTGATGCCACTCAGCCTTATGGAATGCAGTGGACTACAACGATTTAAGTAAAAATATTATGTACTCTTTCACTCTCTCTCTCCTCACTCTCTCGCTCTCCTCACTCTCTCTCCCCCTCTCTCTTGTGCATACACACACACATACACACAGAACAGCGCAGAAACGCACACACATACACACATACGCAGACCCTCTTAATAACAAAAAGAAAACGATACACTGAAATATCAAAATAACTAGAAAGCACTCAGAGAGCGCATACCCCTGCCAACGCCATACACTAACTTAAAACAGAATGGGAATCAGTTCATAAATAGCTACGATGAAGGGGAGGTAACTGTGTTTCGATCTTCCATATTTCAGACTATTGTTTTACCTCTTTTTAATATATGAAAACATATCTCTCAATCAAAAACAAATTTCTGAGCCACTCCCCAATTTGAAGCAATTCCGCCTTAGCCTATGGCCCACCCTTCCACAGAATGTCATTGAAATTCAAGGGGAGGTTTTGGAGATAATGTGTGGAAACACACACCTCATCCAACTTCGTTAGCAGAGGTAAACAAACACATAAAGCATAGAAATGTATCTCTTAATCCTGTCTGCAACGGAAAACCTTAATTGTTTTATTTTTAATAAATTTAACTATTTCTTACCTTCATCTTAATTTTTAGTTGTTTTTTTTTATACAACTTTCAATTCGGGACATCGTTTCTATGGCAACGAATAACAGCGCGATCGGAAATTAAGAGTAAGCTTCCGGTGAGAATCGAACTCACACACTTACAATATTTCATAAAAGAATTTTTTTAAAAATAATAATAATAATAATACTAAAGATTGCTTAATTCTTTTCTCAGAGCGTTTTCAGTATAGATTTATCATGAAGTTTTTTTTCGATACCTTAGATAACATGACATTCGTGTATGTATATTTAACAAAACAATCAGTCCAAAAGAAAAGCATCGTGAAAAGACTTTGCAATGAGGATAACGGTCAGTTTTACTGTGATATCTGTCTACACCAATGGGTATGAAATAAATTTAATTCGGTATTGTGTATGTGTATGTGCGCCCGTGTGTATGTGTATTCCTCAAGTAAAATTTACCTCGAAGTCCGTCGGAAAATGCTCATTGTGAAATACTTACTACTTAGAATGAAAAAGGTCTTTTAGCAGAGAATCGATACTTTGTCAGATGTTCTTCTTTCTGTTACAAAAATGCTAAATATGTTCTGGGATTAAGATTTCAATTATCGTCACAAGCAGATTATTTGGCGTTATGGGCACAGATACATCATTGACAAAGAAGGTGATCATCAAAACCAATATCCTAAACTCAATTCTTACAAATTACCAACTTAATTGTATAAGGAAGAAAGGCTGTCATCTTTCACATAGTTCAGTTTGTGAGTATCGCTGATCAATAAAGATAGTTCCCCATTAGGAAGAAGGGTTTAGGTTATTAATGTGTTCTGATATTTATATGTATCTATGTATCTATCTATGTATCTGGACTTCGCCCAGCCCTAACCGTTCATAGTGGAAACTTGAAATTTTGCGCACACAAACTCCCCTCAATGAGTAGGGAATTGTTTTTGTTTTTTGAACCCCTCCTCCCCAAATAGGTTTTTAGAGGGGGGTTCAATATGCAATGTAAGTTTATGCTAAATTTGTCACCAGTTTGTGCCCACTTATTTCTTGAAATTTCAGACCTTCTTTTAGTGATCACAGCCCAACAAAAGTAACTTATTCATTGATCACCCCATTTTACAACTTTTTAATTGATCACTCCCAATACAGCATATATGGGTGGTGATAATTCATAATTTCCCCTGGAATGCTAATCACTGTTTTCTTTTTTTATATGAGTTTGCGGTAGGAAGCATCGCCAACTCAGCACTCAAGTTGAAAATTCCAACCTCTTGGCAATCAGTTCTTTTGTTTAACCACTATACTCATCAAGAATTATAATTGTTGACCAAATATTTTAAAGAATTTGAATAGCAATTTTCTCTTTATTCATTGACAAGACAACAATTTCTAATTGAATGCGATCTGTATTAATGGTAAAACCAGAAAATGATGCAGATGTCCTTTGTTAATTGTCTTACAGTAATCTTTTTAATGACTTTATATCTTCAACAATTGAATGGAAAGTTGCCATAGCATCTCAGGACAGAAACATCTATAATTTAGACAATATTTTTATATAATCACTCAGGATAATTGAAGGTGGAGTCTTTCACTTAAGTGAGACTTGAATGCCAAATTCATAAAACTGTTATGTAGTTATTTCAATTCATTTGAGTATCAACAAGTATCAACAAGAATGATGTTTTAATGTTCACTATGAATCATGAAGCAACAATCGCCATTCGTGTAAATGCTGACAAAGTTTCAATTAAGGAAATAGGCGTCTGATGCTTTTCAGCATCATCATCATCATCATCAGCCGTCATAAGTTCACTGCTGACCAAAGGCCTTTCTCATCTCCTTTCATGACGATCAGGAATGCGCTGACCCCTGCCGGCAAACCTTCCTATCTCATCCCTCCATCTTGTGTCTGGTCTTTTCCTACTGCGTTTATTGTCCCATGGATTACCAATCAGTTAACATTTTGCTCCACCTGTTGTCATTTCTTCTTGCTAAGTGTCCTGTTCATCACCATGTTTGTCGTTTAATTATTTACCCTGGTCCGCCCACGGATCCATGTTGATCTTTTTCTATCTCTTAGAGTTATGCCTAGCATTGATCTTTCCATAGCCCTCTGTTCGGTCATAGTATTTCCTAAATGCCTGCAAGTTAACAATTGAAGAGTACAGACAAAAGACATTTGACAAAAGTTGCCTTCTTTTTTATGTCAAAGAAGTTTTCCCTAAGCCAAAAACATAGAAAGCATTTTACTCATTTCAATAACGATTTTGTAGTAAAAATCTGATCTTGGCCTGAACCTTTTGTTTTCGAGAAAAGTTTGTCACTTGGCTGGTGCCATATTCATCAAGAAAGTAACGACCAATCACATGTTTCCAAACGAAATATTATTGTGTAATGTCGGGGTGAGATGTGAGAGATAGATGCTTGTGCATAAAGTTAATTATAGTGAAGAAGTCTTTTACAGCATCGCCTTCACCCTGTTTTCCCAGTCTGTCACCACCCCAGTTTTATGATCAAGATAAAGATATGGGCAAAGTAGGACGACTTAACCGTCAGAAATGGATCGCATCATGAGGACTGATTTGACCGATCACCGCTAAAGAAGCTAACATTATTTATTACATTCGTACTAAGCTGGCACGGCAATGACGTTAGTTTTAGTAAAAAAGGATTATTTTATTTTATTTTATTTACTAAATCATGTCTTATAAACCATTTTTATTAATCTTTGACTGTTATCTACCCTCATTTTAATGTTGGCATTATTTAAGCACGTGCATAAGCAGTTAGAGGGTGCTGAGTTCCAATCGCCTAGCGAAGCGGCCAGCAATCCCTTGAGTTACGCTATAGGCAACGAACTAAAACTTTACTATGTGTCGAACTTGCCAATACCCATCCAATGTTAAACCCAGTATACTGCGGCGGCAGTATACAACAAAGATCAAGATAACAGATGATGGAACAGTAAACAAGGAAGATCGGATTCATCCTTCCTCATGGTCATTAACACAAATTACAGATTTTGAATTCGTTTAGATATTTTCATGTTCCTACACTAGCTATTGTGCCGATTCTTTTTCTAGATCTGTTTTATTATCAGTGATAAAACCAGATTAAAGGCGTGGTTAGACAAGACGCAATATTTTGTTACCTGGTTGGCGTCGTGATGATTCATAAAAAAACATTTGATGTATTATCGATTTTATCTCGGTTAGTATTTTTTCCAAAGAACATAGTTCTTGTGTCATAAAGGATCCCGGGTGATAAATGTGGCCTTCGTCCGGCAGATTGCATTATCGAACCAATATGAATAATCTGAATCACTTAGATAGATGAAACCAGATTCACTGTCAATGTCCACATGACCATATTTATGTAACTTGCATTAGTTAAGAATATTAGAACCAAAACTGTCAACATAGGTTTCTTCAGTTTTTAAGTTGGTCTGGCTGGATGGCTGGCTGACTATGTATGTATTGCGCATAAAGGCAGCATCAATATTTACTCCTTATTGTATCTAGAAAAAACAGTTTTTTGAAAATTCCCCAACATAGGTTTTTAGTGTGGGGTTCAGTGCAATTTTATGCTAAATCGGCCCCTTAGTTTGCGTCCGGCAATTCCAGCTTTCTTTTCTTTTTTTAATTCAGACATTTCTAGTTATCACTGCCAAAAAAAAGGCGAGAGAAGTAACTTATTCATTGATCACCCCTTTTCCCAATGTTTTTAATTGATCACCTGTAACACGGCATGCTGCCAACAGACGTTGGTCAGGTGACGGTTTCTATTGAGTGACTAACCAGACCGGTTCTATCTTCGTTGTTGTCAGCTGCCTGTGTATCTGCATGCGTCATAGTCATAGTCATATGTAGTTTAATGCATAGTTTACGAGAATAGCAAGTTTACTATCTGGCTATAATCAGCTCAGGAGATGATTTCAATTTTGAACTGTCTTCGGCTGATTGTAAAGAAAATAAGAATGACTCTCAAGAGACACTTTGGATGAAAGTCGAATACTGCTGAATCAGAAGACCTGCTCATAACAACTATTATGTTGTCCCCAGAAAAGCAGAAACAGAATCTTCTGAGCAGCATAAGAATAAGCAATTACAGCAGACATAAAATCCGTATACAGTAATACCATGATTAATGCGGTTAATTTGTTTAAAGATTTTCCGCACTGTTCAATGTCTTATTATAATTTAATGTGTTTTTTCTCAGCTTATACTTACTCACCTTAATTTGTACAGTAATACCATAACCGTACTACAACAAAACCCGCACTAATCAAAACCGGACTATTCAAGCTATTCCTGTAATTTGGTCTTCGGCTTCGTAAGTCTTTATTTTCATTAAAGTTTCCGTGTTAATGAAAGGTTTAACTTTTTCAATTAAATACAATTTGAGCCGAAGAAAGACTTTGTACCAGTAGGATGAACAAAATGTGACGGGTGGTTGATGAAAAGTGGATACTTTACGACACCATAAAAAGCAAGAGATCGTGGGACAAGCGAAATGAACCATCACTAACCGTACCAAAAGCATGTCTCCAATTTCGTACCAGTAGGGGTTTAACAATGAAAGTTGTTACTGAATCATTAATATTGGGTTGGTCAAAAAGTTAGTTCTTTGCTTGTCGTTAGATGGCATTAGAAGCGTTTACTTGTTACAGCTGCCATATTAGCGTGCATTTTTAAAAGAGTTGTCAAAATTGGCATATGTTTGTTTATTAATTTTAACATTAAACATGGAAGAAAATAAGCAACATTTTAGAAGGTGATGCTGTGTATATTGTGTGATTGGAAGCGAGTCCTCTACTATGAGCTCCTTCCAGTGAAGCAAACGAACAAGTACTGCTCTGAAATAGGTCAATTGACGGCAACAATCGATCAAAAGCGTTCGGAATGAGTTAACAGAAAGGGACTAATATTCCATTAGGGGAAATGCTAGACCACTTTATTCTTTTGTGACTGGGAAAACATTGTTACAGTTTAGCTAGGAAGTTTTCTCCCGTCCACCATATTCACCAGATATCGCACGTTCGGAATTACCACTTATTCCGGTCTTTAGAGAATTGTTTTAATGAAAAGAAATTCGATTCCCCGGAAAACTGCGAGCAGTTCTTTGTTCAGGAAGATTTGCTGTTCAATAAAATTAATGCTGAAAATATTTTTTAAAAGTCTTTTATTTATACTGAATAAACTTATATGGACTAATAAAAACTAATAAATACTAATAAAATGGAACTTAGTATTAAGTAACGTAAGTTCGTTCAAACTTACATTACCTAATACTAAGTTCCATTTTATACATTGCTTATTTTGTTATTTCTTGCATATTTTCTCTATATTTAACTTATTTTGTTATTTTTCTAGTTGTTGGGAAATATAGTCTGGTTACATTTCACTTATTAAATACGTTTCTCTCATCAAATGTAGACTCATTCAATTTAGTTTTATTGGACACATTATTTCCTAGGTATATGATTATAAGCTTTTACTAGAGCAATGCTGACGTAACTCGACGTTTTTCGGTTAAAAGATTCTTTACTATCGCTCTAAACGTTCTTTCATATGTGTCATAAAAATTAGGTGTATGTGTACATCTTTTATGAAAAGTAAGACAATTGCCATATATATGAATGACTTGGATTCGCGAACAAAGATTTTTGTGAAGGGTATTCCACAGCAGTAGGACAATAGACGGCGTTGCCTGTGTGCGGAATAACCCTCCAGCCTGAGCAGTGAAGTTTTAAAGTGAAGTGCGACCTGCCCAGGACCGACCTCACCATTTAAACCAAGGGTTTGCATTCTATGGACCACCGGAGTGGCGTGAATAGGAGCAGAGCACATAGGTTTGACAGGAATTTCCTTCTCCTGGCGCCACAGAACGTGAACATTGCGTAGTTGATAGATGCCTGAGCTGGCTAGAGAGTTCTACCGTCCCTTTGAAGGATCATCAAGACAGTGCGGTTGTCGGCAACTTTAAGCACATATCCTCAAGACAGTGCGGCTGTCTGCAACTTTAAGCACTGATATTAGACACTCCAACAGAAACAGATTTAGACAGGTTCAGGAGATATCGGCGCCGCGGCGCCCGCGATAGAGATTTGGAAAATCTTGAGGAAGGTCTATATACAAAGACGGACGTTAAAAAGCTGCTGCTGCTGCTGCTGATGATGATGATGGGCTGTGATACCCTTTCTTTGTTTGATAAGTGTTCAATAAGCGTGGTTGATACAGAACTGAGTAAGACAGGAATAATTCAACTGTGAGGTATTTCTCACATCCATTTGACCTTTTGTTGACTCTTTAGAATCTTTGTATGATGTCCTGCATCTCCCCAGGATGATGCTGGTAAGCCAAACACTCTTACAAACAAATGGTATACTGAGGCATCTCAAGGCCAGTCATCCATTCTTGGTCGTGTGCTGTTCTGGTTTTGCACATTTTACAATGTGAATAAAAACAGGTCCGGTTAGTCACGCAATAGAAACCGTCACGTAATCAACGTCTTTTTGGCAGCATGCCGTGTTGGGGGTGATCAATTAAAAGAATTGGAAAAAGGGCTGATTAATGGATAAGTTACTTCTCTCGCCTTTTGTTGTGCGGTGATCAATGAATAAATTACTTATCTCGCCTGTTGTTGGGCAGTGATCACTAAAAAAAAGGTCTGGCTTTTCCAAAACAACAAGCGTGAATGCTGCCAGACACAAACTGAAGGACCAATAAATTTACATTGCAAATTGAATCCCCCACTAAAAAAACATATATAAATAGATAGCCACCCAGCCAGACCAACTTAAAAACTGAAGAAACCTGCGTTGACTTTTGGTTGACAGTTTCTAAAAACCAAAGCAAAACATTAATGAGAAAGTCATAACACTCTTGATAGGACAGTGGTCAGCTTGCTGAACTCTGAAGCTATTGAAAGTAAGATCGATTTTCATTTAGTGCTCAAGAAATGTACTCTTGTGCCAAAATTGGCCTTACTCAGCTCAGTACCTACTAATGGCCAAGGCTAAAAAGGAAGGAAATAAAGTATAAAAACAAAAGGCATAAAAACAAAAACCTACATTAATAAACAACAAAGCCTGAACAATCCTCACGCCATCGAGCAATTAACCCACCTAACCAGTAAAACTTATAGGCTTATAATATTGTTATACTATCGGTCTCGATGGACGGATCATCAATAATGTACGTGATGATGTTATTCCCAGGCCTCCGTCTCTTGCTGTTTCAATTTTTAATTGTCATGTTATACGGGACGCTGCCATTTACCTGAACGGGATTCAGCAATAAGGACGATGGTGTTGTTTTGATGTTGTCATTGTGGTCAGTGGATACAAAAGCCTCCACAAAAATTAGACGAAGTACCTTTTTTTCTATTCAAAATGTACACAAAACGTAATTTATCTGGCAGGACAAATACGCCAAAAGAATTAAATATGCATACAAACAAACATAAATATTATCTATATACGGATAAGCATGTTTGTACATATCTACCTACGTACCAACGGTTGCATAACATTTCCTACGCACTGTTTGTACTGTCGCGAATTTCCTTCTCAACCCTTTTTGTCCATGAACCGATTAATGATTCATTCCTGCCTACGTAAGCACTCCCCGATTAACGTCGTGGTTAAATTCCCGAAAACCACGACTTTAACTGAAAACCACGTTAAGTGAAATCGATTTTGCCAAAGATACAATTATAAAAATAAGTGGTTATTTTATTTATTGTAATGTAGGAGTGTTTCGATTAACTGATGTCTAGTCAGAAAAATCATTTATTTCGCAATTCCACCAAAGATATGTTATATCAACGTAAATTTATATCGTTTTTGCTCACCGACGTTATAACGAAACGATATTGAACGAAACGACGGTAATCGAGCATAGCACTTCTTGTATCTCTCAAAACACACTGACTCTCCAGTCACAAGTTACCTTATTACTGACAGCTCCATTAACGGTTCATACCTACCTACGTATCTACGGTGTCTGTAGCTTTTCAGAATTCAAGAGGAAGACCTTTCTCCATAGAAAATATTAAAGTATACATATCTTACCAAACCTTCTACAAACACAATGACTGTACTGCCACTTCCAATCGACAGATACATTTATGACAATAAATAAGTCCCAAAGACAAATTTCCGACAACAGTTGAATAGACATGATATAATCAGAATTTAACCCCTTACAACTTTGTGTTTTTCAATAGCAAGGTAGTTGCAAATGTAAAAGTTAAAGCAATAAAAGACACCAGAGAAAAAACAACAAGACAGAAATTGTAAAATTATTGAAAAGTAAAGACGATGGTCCGAGGATTAGTATATTCAATTCAATGTAAATTATTAGATGTGTCATAAGTAGTAAATTGTTTACTAGTACTTATACTATTTTTCACACACACACACACACACACACACACACACACACACACACACACACACACACACACTTATCGCTTCATCTAAAACTGAAAACAACAGTAACGACTGTCTTTATACACTGTAAATAATGCAAATATCCACTGACCAATTACAACTTGTTTATACCATCTTCTTCCCCGTGGTAGACGAGAGTTACCAACCCGGTTCCAAGTGTAAGGTATTAGATCTTTCACTGTGTAGACCAGTGGTTCTCAACCCTTTTTGTCCATGCACCATTTTCACCATGTTTCAGAATGTCATTCCCCACACTTCCAACATTATCTGACTCAAAAGGTGTATTCTGTACTAGCAATGCCAGAAATTCAATATCCCAAACAGTTTGAATTCACCAATCTGTGGTCTCAATCCTCTCACCCCCGAAACCTTAGGAATTCCCCACCATGGGGCGGGGGGGGATTAACCCTTTGTTGAGAACCCCTGGTGTAGCGACTATCGGAGATAAGGCGATGGTTAGCTTGTTAGTCTCATGAGCTATTGTTATTGAGTTCGGTTCTCTTCAAATGCCATTGCCTTCATCCCGTTCAGAAGTGAAACCGCTACGTAATTATTAGTAGTATTAGTTTTGTGAGGCGTTGACAGACGTTTTATGGTTAATTTGAGCCAACAGTTCAGTCCTAAACTGATGTTATATGTTCATGTGTGGTTTTATGTTTATACTATTGGGGATGTTCGTATCTTGTCTTTCATAACAGTATTTTTATGATCAGCAACCGCAATTCTTGAACCTATGTTCTCCATAATAAATTAATAGATGAGCTATAACAGCATTAAGCGAAAGAGCTCTCTTCATCTTCACTATAAAGCTGGAGGCAACTAGAAAGCGTCAAGTGAGCGCATACCTCTGACAACACCATTATCGCTAAAATAGAATGAAACATCAGTTTATATATATATATATATATATACCTACGATGCAGTGGAATTAACTGTAAAAGGATTCCTAGATCAACCCCAAAATGTAATCAATTATTCACCAGCCTATGGCTCACCCTTCCACAAAATGTCATTGAAATTGATTGAGAACTTTAGGAGATATCGTGTGGACAAACACGTGGGAATATATAAATGCATGAATAAAATGAAAAGATATTTCTTAATCGAAAAAAAGAAAGAAATTCCTGGATTCGTCCTCAAAAATAACCAATTCTTCCTCACTCCATGGCCTAACCTTCCAGATAAATTCATTGAAATTCATTGAGAACCTTTATTGTGTGGACATATAGCTATGATGCATGGGATGTAACCACCCTCAAATTTAATCGATTCTTCCTCAGCCCACGGGCCACCCTTCCACAAAATATCATTAGAATTCATTGAGAACTTTTGGAGATATTTTTTTGGACAGACAGACAGACACGAGTGAATACATAAACCTCTTCTAACTTCATTGGCAAGAGTAAATGGGCGTTATCCAATCGCCATTAAGCCTGAAACACGTCGACTGCTGTTTACTAAGCTTTATACACAAAAGGCAACTTTAATATTCTGTTGATTGTCCAGGTACAGTTTGTAAAAAAAACAACAACGAACAAACAGGTCTGGTTAGTCATTCAATAGAAACCGTCACGTGACCAACGTCGTTTGGCAGCATGCCATGTTGGAGGTGATCAATGAAAAAATTGGAAAACGGGGTGAGCAATGAATAAGTTACTTATCTCGATTTTTGTTGGCAGTGATCACTGGGAAAGTCTTAATTTTCAAAATAAAACAAGCGTAAAAACTGCTGTACATAAACTAAAGGATCAGTTTATCATAAACTTACATTGCAAATTGAATCCCCCCACTAAAAACCTATTTGGGAGGGGGGCACCAAAAAACAAAAAATAGTTTTTTCTAGATATAATAAGGAGTAAATGCTTACATTTTCAGCCCTCTAGCTCCATTGGTGCGGCCTGTACGCGTTATAGATACATAGCCAGCCGGTCGACCAGCCAACCAGCCAAACCAGCTTAAAAACTGAAGACACCTATGTTGACAGTTTTGGTGACAGTTTGGTTGACAGTTTCTAATAGTAAAAATGATAAGCGCTATCTAAAAAAGTCGCATGTTAGACCGGCTGAAAAGGCGTTAATGTTACTGGTATAGATTGCACAAGATAAAAGTCAGTTGAACAAATATATAAATCATATTACGCATTTATCAGCGTTATTCATACCTATGCAACATAATTACAATACATATTTAATGGCTACAGTCAAGCTTAGGGCCATAAATGTACTTCTCTGAGTGACAGGACTGCTAAACGTGTTTACGAGAATATGAATGAACCGATACAGGAGAAATCAAAATCCTGAATATTGGGACGTATATATTATGGCAATTTAAGTTCTAAGTTCAAATTACTATCCAGTATACATGTATAGTGCCCTGTGTCA
>VCCN01000192.1:3873860-3884420 GCA_006491835.1 Architeuthis dux | reverse complement strand
ATAATATGAACATTATAAGGTGGAGCTCATATAATATCTAATTGTGAAACGACAAGTGACACGGTGTTTCGTGTCTAATGTCATCTAGTCTGAAGAGTCTATTAGACATGAAACAGCGTGTCGTCTTCGAAAAAAATTTTCACGATTATATATATATATATAGTTTATAGTAATTATGGGAGTGTTGTATGTCCATTTGCTAACTCACGCACTCTCTTCTCCGCCAACCATCTATAACACGCGACCACGTGACCCAGTACGTACACCTCGCGAATCACACGACTAATTAAGTACACGCCATGTGCTGATGTGGTTTTAGCCAAGGAACGCACATATAAAGCGACCAGTAAGCAGAGAAGAGCGGAATTCATATTCAGGGAGAACATTCACAGGGCATTTGTTTGTCCCCGCGCCCAACACTTTAAGGCGCGTTGGGCAGGACAGTACAAGCACATTGCTGGAAACAGTCAAAGGATTTGAAATACAGTATTGCCCATAAATAAGTACACCCCTACCATTATTTTATAGAAATTTAATTTTCTTCTGAACCAAATATAGCAGGATTTTATTATTTCTAGTGGAACATTACACAATAAAAACGGATATTATCAGGTATTATTTATGACCAAACTCTACAGCATTGAAACGTATTTTCTCTAATATAATGTGCAGTCTTGCAATATATATGTGATGATCCTTTCATGCGCACGTTGCGTGGTCCTTAGTTTGAGAGGCAATCTCTTGGTTAGGTTCCATATTACACGACTCATACCGTCACAGTCAGGTATGCCACCAACTCTTCTGCACCGGTACCCTATAAACCTATTACTGTTCTTGTCCCACATCTATCATAAGCATTAAGCCGGTATCTATTGTGTATAGAGTCTTTAATAAGCTCCAAAAGATTAAGAAATATACAAACTTTTTCTCGCCATCCAGTCAGCTTTGGGTTCAGATTCAGATGCAAAAGATCATAATAAATGTATGCATTAATAATAGATTAGCCTGATCGGATTTAGTCTGCAGAAATAGCTTTAAGGTTACACTGAAAATCTGATCTGAGGTTCTATTCCGTTTTTGAACTGCCAAGCGCTATAATTGAACTTGGATTCTGGATTTTAAAAAAAAGCTCATTTTCCAATCCAGCAATAATTTGTAAAATCCAGCACATTTATTTAAAAACAAATGTATTTGAATTATCTTGCATTTGGTGGTGGTGGTTGTTGTTGTTGTTGTTGCTGTTGTTGTTGTTGTTGTTGTTGTTAAGGACTCTACGCCCATGAATTACTCACACAACTTTTACAAGGGCTCGCAGGCTTCGGTCAAACCGATGCGTGTCCCATTTCTCCGCGCTGTTCAATACCTCTTGATCGATCAAAAATATCGAATTCAGTACATGAGAATTTAGTCCGATGGCCACACAGGGGTTACCGTGCACCCCCCCCCATCATATATATATGTGTACATATCTTCATCATGAATTCAATACAAAATCGATAGACCTTGGCCTATAAAGAACACATATACTTGATATATTCTTGTAAAATACTGGAATACCTAAAACTCAAAAATTACTTTTATGGTGAGAGAAAGTGCATTTATGGACTTCTCATGTCGGAAAACCATGATTTAGCTTTTAAAGTACTCAGATATGTCAATTGGGACACGAAATATGAAAGTCTTTTTTTGGTGTGTGATAGCGGCCATTTTGTTTTGTGCAAATGGGGTAGTTCTTCCCAACTTCTTTCTTGGGAACATCTTTTTCTGAAAGAGGACATCCTAAGGAACATTCTGGTACCCTAAATTTAGAATCATGGGGCGGGGCAGTGCACGGTAACCCCCTGCTGACCCCCGGACTAATTAGAAATGGGACATATTTATGTGCTCCCTCAAACGTATAGATATGATGGCACTAACAGAACACTCAGTGGAGATGAATGAATCAACAAAATGCACTACAACAACGAGACACTTTCCACTACTGAATTATAAACAGAACAAGAAAAATAAGAAGACTGTGCATTCGCCTGAAGAACGTCGGAGAATGAACCGATCTGAACTTTATAAAAAAAGCAACAGCAAAGATTAGTATAGTACAAAAATAATTGAGTAATATTGGAGAACATTTTATTGCTCTACAATGGGGGAAAAGCTTAGAATGCGTTCCATATACAATAATTTTGTTTTGGTTAGTGCGCAAAAATCTGTTGTGACCATCCCTTGATACTTATGGTATAACATTTGATTAGTGCGGTTCAAAAAGTTTGAAAACGACGGAACGAAATATTTACCTTAAATAATGGTTTTATTCAACTTGAAATAAGACATTAAAAAATACAACAATCAGCAGCGTAGAGTATGCATTTTGGATTATTTTTATAACTTATTACATTAGAGATCAACTAAGGGAGGCGATTGAGTAAGATTTAACTAAGGGAGACAATTGTGCACTGTAATAATATACGTTAGTCTAAATAGTTTTTTCCAGGATTCATTATAATTATTTCCATTGATTCTTAACTTTGAATAATGCGGTTTTCATATATGCGGTGTATATCGAGGATTTATTAACCGTACATATCAAGGGATTACTGTATACGAATACGCCTTCCTCACGGGTAGATTTTCTAGAGTACTGCAAGAGTCTTAACACTGTGAGTGCTCCCTGCATGATATATTCTGCCAGTGTCTCAATCTTCACCACAAAGAAAAGATAGAGAGAAATATTCACTAAACTTGGCTATGTCTGGCAAAAAATCACATTTGTAGAGCACGCATAGGGTATCAAACTCACTATCAATGGGTTTTAATACTCAATGCTTAACAGTTGCTTAACGATGAATGCTCCAATAGCCCAGCGAAGATCTTGCAAGAAGCCATTAAACTCATATATTCTTTCGAAAGTCTTTAAGCTCCAATCGTCTTGTGATCAGCAATTCAAGTTTGATCTTTACATAAACTGGAACACCAATGCTAGCAGTGAAGAATAACTTGGCCATATATGTCAGTTATTATCGATCCACAGCGAGTACTTCATTATTGTACCATTGATCTAGACTCTAGTAAACTTAATAAATATCTGACAATATCGTATTGTCGGTATATTCAATGAGATAATAGTGCGATGTGTCCAACATAAGACAGAAAGAAAACTATATTCAATATAAAATTTGATTTCATAAACTTTATACCGTTGGAAAGAAGAAAAAAGAATTATTATTTATAATATATAGAAGCGGAGATGTTAGTGCTTGAAAAAACTGTTTTCAATTGTCACCGAATATCAGAATTAAATTAACAGTGAGAATTTTAACCTCAAACATTTTTTTAAATTTTCAAAATTTTTTAAAAATATTGCATTTCAATAAAACTTGTGAAGAATAGAATATTTATTGGAACATTCTTTTCAAAGAGTTTTTCGAATATTTGAAAATAATTTCCGCTTTATTCTTTGAGTTCGTAAAGTCCCTTATTCTCCCAAAATAGATAATAATTAGGTTGAATTAATTTTTTATTACATAATCCAAAATTTACAAGAATTATTTTTTTATTTTTATTTTTTTGTTAATTATAATATGCTAGTTTACCCGTGCCGTCAAAAATGACGGCTTTTATGAAATATATGGATACACATTGCATTTTATATACGTAGATAATAGAGAGTTGCATTGCACTGAGCTTAGAGAATATATGGATACACATTGCATTTTATATACGTGGATAATAGAGATTTACATTGCAGTGAGCGTGGAGAATATATGGATACACATTGCGTTTTATATTCGTGGATAATAGAGATTTGCATTGCAGTGGGCTTGGAGAATAGCATTCTGTTGACCACAAACGGATTTTTTAAAAAATTGTTCTTAAAATTCAGCATTTGTATTACGTCATAAAATTCTATTTTATTACGTCAGTTGCGTCCCTTAGCATGACAGAGTACAACAGATAATTAGTATATGTTTGGATTACTAGTTGACCAACAATTGATGAAGAACAAATAATCAAACTTTTCTACCCATTATGTTTTTATTTCCTGAAAGTGCGAAGGAGACTTTGAATATTTGAAGTCATTTTCCACTCTTTAAAACTTTATCGGATCGTTTTTACTTTGCACGATTTAAACAATTTTGTTTAAGAACAATAGATCGTGCTGGAAGATAAAAATGCTACGTCGATTCTTTATTCATAGCCGTAAAATACTTAAACCAAGTCTGATTAAAGTTTAAATTGTAAAGATCGTATCAAAAGAAAAACCACACTAATAATTAGCTAATGTTTTCTGTCACGCTACGGGATGCAACTGACGTAGCAAAATAGATTGTTATTCTATGATGAGGTAATAAAAATGCTGAATTTAAAGAATAAGAATAAAAAATTAAAAAACACTTTTTTTAAAGTAATAAAAACAAAAAAACAAAAATTTTAAAAGTTCCGTTTGTGGTCAACAGAACGCTATTCTCCAAGCTCACTGCAATGCAAATCTCATTTTTGACGGCACGGATAAACTAGTTAACCCTGAACAAAATAATGTCGTCTGTAATTAAAAAATATATCCTTATCTAGTTGATCTTATTTTTAAATATTATACGGGATATATTCATTAAAACAACGACATATAAATGATTTATAAAAGGTAGGTTTTTGAGAGATTATTATTCGATGAAATTGGTGTTATTTAAACAAACATGAAAATGCTATTATGAAAACATGCTTTCATTCTTGTTTTGCCGACGTCTTTTTCCAGGTAGTGTCTAAACCTGAACTTTATCCTATCAACAAAGGTGACTCAGCGTCTGTGCCAACGTCACCAATCACACCGGAAGAAAGTGTTATTCGGAGTTATTCTTCACATCGTGCCAGTAAGTAATCCCAATTTATAGGTACACAATCTCTTATCCGAAATTCTGAAAACCAAAGAGCTCTGAAAACCGGACATTTTCCCCATGAATGTCGTCTGCACACCAAAGCTCTGAAAACCGGACATTTTTCCCATGAATGTCGTCTGCACACCAAAGCTCTGAAAACCGGACATTTTCCCATGGATGTCATCTGCACACCAAAGTTCGCATTTGGCACCAAACATGACCCGACACGACCCACGCTCAACCCAGGTCGTCAGGAAGGCCTTGTAGGGCACAGCGGACTTATTATTTTGAGACGGGCCAGGCTCAAACCATGCCATGCAGTTGTGTCTCGGTGCTCTTATTAATCAGACGTACCTCTACTGCTGGGGAGGGGGGGATTTGATTTTGAAAACTATGAAAATGTCAAAAATAGTTTCAGATTCCCCTATGGATAACGATGAGAGGCGGAAAAGGAAGCATCTGTCATTATCGATCTAAATATCGATGCTATTCCGAAATCCGAAAAAAACTCTGAATTCCTAAAACTGTCTGGTCCCAAGGGTTTCGGATAAGAGACGTGTACTTGTACCACAACCACATACATACATAGTATAACTTTATTTATCAATTCGCTTGTTTGTAACGAATAATGTGCATAATAACGTTTTTAGTATTTCTAACCTCCATTCCTCTAAAAACTATTGAGTCTGCTGTCACAACTTACCTTATTGACCTGTCTACGGTTCTTTCGGTATGAGGAAAAACCCTCTATGCCAGTCAATAATAATACATTCCAATGACAAAATTTCCAGAAGGGTGGAATATACTTGCCAGAACCAGTATTTAGCCAGGGACTACTCTATTTCGCTTTTCCCATCGGCAGCACGTTGCAAAATTCATAGTAATCGAGCTTTGCAGAGAAGGGCAGCAAAGTAGTGGAGAATAATGTTTTTCACAAAGAATATTGTCTTGAATAATGTCCTTGATGATATTTCCTTTAAGTGTTAATTAATAGATAGGTCACTATTTAACGCAGTTAATGATATATTTTTTCTGTAAAAAATAAAACATATGAATTACTTTTATTTGCGATAAACTATGAAAAGGAAAAATATTTTCAATTTCAGTGTTCTAGAAGTTATAAAATTTTAAAATTCTAAAACTTCAAAATTTAAAAAAAATTAAAATTTTAAAATTAACATTTTTATGAGCGTAGTTCGGCGTTGTGTATTTGTGTACATGTTACGGCAGTTTAGGCCATTTCAACATCCCGATGGCTCTTTTACTTGAAAGACTAATGTTCTGTTATTAAATTGTAGAAATGCACTCTACGAGTCGTGCCATCATTACATAAGTTCAATATCTTGATTTTATAAACTAATTTTTTAAATGTTATATACGCACCTTTTAATTTGTGATTTTTGTTTCTTTTTCAGATAATAATACTTACGTAACTCTAAACGTCGTGAACTTAGTGCGGTCTGGTTCGAGTCGAGGACGACAAGGAGATCAAGGTGTCGCTCCGCCATCTTATTATGAAGCCATTCAAAGTCCCAGTTCGCCATGTTCCCCTTCTTCTCAACAAGAGTTACTATCGAGTACAGATAAATAGACAGTGAATGCTGAGGTCCAACATTATTCTCAAAGTACTTTTTTTTAATTGTGGGTTTTTCATTTTCTCCCTCCATAAGCAATCTTATATAGACTTTTTAAAAATGTGTATATCCCACAAATCAAGATTGAGAAAAAGAATGGACGAACTCGCTGTCATTTTATGTGTACCAGTCCCTGAACGACATGGCATCTAGCAATCCACTTACTACATGGAATATGTTTTGTCATTTTGCTTTTCCTGACGAGAAAAACAAAATAACACTCAAACGCGTGAAGAAAAAAAATAGTGAGAGACAGCGATTTTTGAATCTTAAAAAAAAGAAGAAATTAAAAAGTAATAATCTCTCACTTTATAAATACTTCAGTCAGTGGATTGCTGGTTGTAGTCATCGTGGGGGTCCTCCTAATGCGTTGATGGGTTTAAAAATCAAACAAGTATAAACAGATCTTATACGGAAACTTTTGTTATAATCCAACTTTTTATTAGCTTAAAACCTCACTTGATAGGATAATGAATCGATGAAACTTAATATCGTGTCGTCGTAGAGTGATTTTCTACTTAAAGAAGACTTCTGCCCACATATAGGCACTGCTCCGCTACAACGACAGACACATGTAAAAGTTGGAATTATCTCTTGGCAAAGATGGCTTCTAAATTGTATGAAAGCGTACCAGGTTACCGCTGGACACGTCAATGCCTTATTGTTTTCTTATGTGAATGATTCAGTATCAACTGACAATAGATCGGGAGAAAGGTATACCGTTGGCACGATTTTATAGAATGCACTGTCTGCTATTTGTATGAGTCCTTGTAACCCAAGGTCATAAATGACGTTGATATCAATTTTGGTAATGATGATAATTTTTTACATATTTGAATCAGATGAAAGCTGCCCGAGATGATAATTGTAACTACTACTACCACTACAACTAATATCAATACTAATTCTACCACTAATAATGCTAATGCTAATGATGATGATGATAATAATAATGCCTAAAAATAAATGCACGTACAATTAATGAATGCATATACAACCGTAAAAAGGACGCAAAATTTGAAAGCCTGTGATATCTTCAGAATTTACGGGCACTTTTACAGAAAAACATTCCAAATAATCATTTCATTCCGGAATATATATATATACATGTATGTATGTATGTATGCATTATTTACCCTGATTGGTATTTGTGCGTTTTAGTAATCGGGGATCAACTAAGGCCATTAAAAGTCCGTATACCAGTCAAACATATTATTTCTGGTTTACGTTTCAGAGCTCGAAATAAACCATTTAGATATTTTGCAAATAGTTGATTAAAAGGGCGTCCTCAAATGTACACACGTCCGATTGAGATCTTGTTTTAAAGATGTAATTCTAGAATGCGCAATTAAATGAATAGTTCAATTAACTGTTCCCTTCTTTTCCCTCCTGATGACAGGTTTCTCATTAGCAACTTGTAATTCTGACTGTGTTCATTAATAATAATAATAATAATAATAATATTATTATTATTATTATTATTACTATTATTACGGTTATTACGTCTTTTACGTCCAAAATCTTTTTGTTAATTAGTAGTCCTGTCTGCAGACGACATTTGGCACATAAGGTTTGCACATGACTCTGATGAAAAAATATTGTAGCTGTTTTTTTGAGAAAATATATATATCCTAAATTTGAGCGATGCATTTGTTGTAGTGGCATTTGATAAAGGTTTCATGAAATAATGAAATTCTTTTGTGATATTCATGAATCATTCGATCAATATGAAATTAATATGAAAACGCAGTATATTTGAATTAGCCAGGAAAGGAAAACGCAAGTGATTTTTAAAGGCTTAAAACGAAAGGAAAATGAAAACAATGTTGTGTTATGAATGTGGCATTAGTTTTCCTAATACGAACATCGATTCAATCCAAATAAATTAAGTCGACTTTGTCTCATCAATAAACAGAAGTCGGGTCGTAGGTTTGATCCTAGAGTCTGATTGTAAAATCAGGACAAATTTAATGCTTTTCCTACCTCGAATAAAAGTGTGTATATATATATATATATACACTGATTTTGTATAACTACGAAAACAAACAATAGTACTTTAAAAAGCGACATGTAAATGTGGAATAGTTTCTCTCGGCAAAACTTGAGTTGATTTCTTTAACGAATTGAGGAGCTTAATCTTACTGGTATCGGTCTGATCAGGGACCAACACAATGTACAAAAAGGATCCTAAAGGCAAAAGAAGATCTTTAAGGTTATAGAAAACTCGATGATTTTTGTCGAATTAGTTCCTTTCTATGAAAGGAGTTCGATTTTTTAAAAGAAAAAGTTTCTACGTTATAGCAATGGCACCCAAACGGCACATCTTCAAACTTAACTTTGAAGAGATCAACTATTTCCACAGACTTTTTAAAACATATTTAAGTAAAATTTTCGAAACGTCTGACTGTTTAATCGAAATTCTTGTGTTTTATGAATATTATAAACTTTTTTTGTTATTTAGTCATTGTGCCTTAGGTTTTGCTTTGAGAAGAAAAAAATGCATTTTTTTTTTTGCATTAAAAACTTTGTTTGACACTATGTAAATTTAGATTTAACAATACTGTTCTTTTTTTTTTAACCGCATTTCTCATATTTTCTGTTGATTCACTGCCTTACTCAAGAAACCTTCCCCTTTGCCCAAATCGGGGAAGGTGAAAGACCAATAGCAAAATGTCGGCACGAAAGACAAGCAGAAAATTATTTTAATAAAATGGTTCATGAGAAACTTGCATAAAATATATAATTTTCCTTTTCGCCGGCAGCAGTTCTTCAGAAAGTTTCATTCGCCATTTGAACTATTTCCTTCAGTACAGCTTTTTAAAAGTTCTATCCGGAATTAGCTTTTTCTTTTCTTTCTCTATTTCTCTCTATATCTATTATATTCTTATTCCTTGCTATTTTTCAAACAACTTCTCAAAATATACCCAATTTATTATATGTTTGCCTGCCTTATTTTGCGTGTTGTGTTTAATTTTTTAATTTTTATTATATTTCAATTTTCCTAAACCCATCACCTTCATTTATTCTTCAAATCTTCATCCTGTTTGTAGAACTGGTTTTAGATAGAGTGCGCTTAGATTCGTTGGTTTTAAATTTCGTTCATAAATTTCCTGTGAAGATGTAATATATTTCACAGATTTTTATTGACTTTTCATTTAGATCGTTTACAATCAAATTTCAGAAATGTTTCATATAACAGTATTAAATAGCAACTTAGATTATCGGTATTGAATCTACTTATTAACAATACCAATGACGATGACGTGATGTAAAACAGTAATGAAACAGTAATAAATGAAATTTATTGGGTAACATTTGAAACGTTCTGTTGAAAAGATTGCGCACTCTGAAACATGGTTTCCAGCAATGAACAGAATGTTAATCAATAAAGTAAATAATATCAGACTAATTTAGCTGACCAACGCCGCGTCGAAAACCTTTTTCCTGAATCAAATACACAATTTATTTAACTTTTCCGTGCACGTTTGTTTTCTAGATACTTGTAATTTGATGACTACACGGCCGTCGGCTGTCGTGTAACAAACACAGGATGTACATAAGAAATAAGTCTTTTGTATCAAATTAACAGCAATTGTACATATTTCACAAACACCTTAACAAATTGGGCAGCATTTATCAATGAAACAGTGACGATGTGGCGGGTCTTGAATGGACAATTGATCGAGAATAAGTGCTACGAGTTCCCAAGTTTTCATGCGTGTGAGCGTATATATGCATGAGTGCGTTTTGCAGGACAAACAGTTACATAAACACACACTTACACGCGCATAAAAATATATATGTAAATACTTGGATTACCATCCATACCACAAATGTTGGGCTCATTTCCTTGCAAAACGGTCGAAATGAAACAACAGAAGCCACAAAAGGCAGGTATGTCAGGCTTCCATCAAAAGTCGCCTCTCTCCATTTCATTCAATGTTGCGTTGTCACGGGAGCAATTACGGACTGACCAAGAATAGTGATATCAAAAATACCCTTTTTTAAATTATCTTATAAGAATCTTACCTTTTTTATTTTTTATTTATTTATTTATT